>BDDA01000543.1:69078-80079 GCA_001662385.1 Chlamydomonas asymmetrica
GGGTGGGTGGGTGGGTGGGTAGAAGGCTGACTCGCGCCCCTGATTGGCCGCTGATCCATGCAAGCCTTTCTGGAGCGGCTGGCTGCTGCCGGCTGCCACCACATGCGCTGTGAGCCTCATGCGCGTGCACATGAGAGGGCGACGGGGAACGGCCTGGAGAGCGGGCGGCAGACTTGCACTTTGCAGGGCGCGTAAAAGTGGCAACAAGCCCGAAACTTGCCCGGCAGCAGTATGGCTGAGTGTGTGAGACCCTACCCGAACCTCCCAGCCGCTGCCACTGCCGCTTCCTCTGCTAATCGTGTGCTCCTGGACATTCACCGGTTTGACCACTCAGTACCTACCTAAGCATTGTGTGCCACCCTATGCTCCATCCCTGTCGCTGCGGTCGCTGTTGCGGACCCACCGCCAGATTTCATGTACCTGTTTGCGGGCAAGGACGCGCCCCACCCCACCCACCTGTTCTGGAACGACCCACCGTTCCAGGTGCTGGCGGGGGCCATGTTCAAGCTCTCGCCACAAGTCCTCAAGGTGAGCGGTCAGTGGTGAGGTCTGAGGTCTGAGGGCCTGCTGGCGGCCAGCAGGCGATTGAGATACATACAAGCATACTGCATGATGGCCCAACGGGAAGTGACTTACTTGAACATCCAAGCATACCGTTCGCCAGCCAAGAGCCAGCACTGCATGCGCCCTGCCTTGGCGGCGACACGCCTGCCTACCTCTCTTCCTTTCCCTCTGCTGTGCTGTTGTCAGCCTGACTGAAGTGCTCTGTCGCTGTGCTGTGATGCTGCGGTGTGCAGCGCATCCACCGCGTGCTGGCAGAGGTTGGCATCGGGCCCAACGACACCTACATCGCCATGCACCTGCGCCTGGGGCAGCTCATGGGTAAGCCATCTCCCGCACGCATGACTGACCGCCACAACATGCACATGGAGTGTGGTGGGCGGGGCTGGACTGGACTGGACTGGTCTGGGCTGGATCCGGGCTGCACTTCCTTTGAGCCTGGTGAATGGCAGCGCAGCAGTGCTGTGTCAGCGGCAGGTGCCGTGTTGGCTGCACCGCTTAGCTTTTGCGATCCACTACCTTGCCCAATCAGCACAGCATGCACCACAATCCATGGCCGCAGCAAGTATGCATGCATGCATGCTGTCGTTGTGCCGGTCTGTCCCCTCATCCCCTGTGCACCCCCCAATCCCCCAACCCCCCTTCCGCCCCCCGCAGGGGAGGTGCACCGCCAGCGGCGCCTGGGCCTCAACTCCACCGGCAACGACGCCGACGACCTCAACGCCGCGCTGCGCATCGCCAACGACTGCGCGGCGCGCACGCTGGAGAAGCACGGCGCGCCGGTGCAGCACCACGTGCTCATCACAGACAAGATGGAGCTGCGGCAGCGCGCCGCCAACGGCGCGTTGCCGCCCTGGAAGAGCCCGCGCCTGACGCCGGTGCACTTTGGCGCGCTGGACCTGGGCCCACCTCACGGCCTGGAGGAGGCGGAGGAGGGCGGGCCGCATCACAGCGAGCTGATTGAGGACCAGCTGAACGGCGTGGCGGACTTTGGCGTGCTCATGCGCGCGACGTGCCTGCTGGAGTCTGACAGCGGCTACTCACACCAGGTGGGTAGGGGGGTGGCCAGGTGGGGGGGGGGCAGCACGAGATGCGCAGCCAGCAAGCGAATGGTGATGTGCTGTGGCCCTGGAGCTCGCGCTCTGGGTGACCGCACAGCTGAGCAGCAAGGGTGTTGGGTGAACTGGTGCCGCACCTCAAAAAACTACAAGTTGTGAGTTGATATCCGGTCATGCCTTCATGTGTTGAACGAGCTCATGTGGGTCCATGCAGTGTGCGCGTGCGGAAAGACAGAGACTGCACCTGACAATGGCAAGGCGACTGTGCTGATCGAGTGGCTGCCGCAAAACGATGTCTGTCTTGTGTGCATGTGGCTGCAGGCATGGCTTCTGGGGGGTCAGACATGCCATGCACCCATCTACAAGTGCAACAAGTAGCAGGCGGAAGCACCCTGACTGTGCCGGGCAGCAGCAGCGGCAGCAGCGGCAGCAGGCGCCATCAGTGACTGCCTGTGGCGCCGCCTAAGGTGCCACACACACGCAGCAGCGCAACTCACCCGCATCAGGCACTGCATCTGCCTGCAGAACCACGTGCAGCAGCATGCAGGTCAGTGTAGGCCGCGCAAAAAGGCGAAGCCCGCGAAGGTCAGAGCCGCTGCGGTGGCCTACCGGTGCTGTGCGCGCCGCGCTGCCTGCGCTCACGTGCCACGCATGCATCACCAGCAGGGCCCCATTGCTTTTGAAGGCTAGGTCCCGTCGACATGCGATGCTATTGGGTCTACGGCCCCACCTCCATGCATTGCGCATGTTTTGCCCATGTCTTAAGAGGTGTCTTGCTTTCGCCAGCAGTGTCATATGGTTGCATTATTCATGCACGCGCGCTTGCCAACAGCACTGCCGTACCGCTTCCAAGTTGAGCCTGCATCAGGGCCTGCATGTATGCGGTTCCATAATTGGACTCATTGTGACAGCAGTTGAGTGGCCAGCAGCGGGCCGTGAGCATGCGCATCAAATGTTCAGGGGCGCCACCAGCGCGGTAGGTTGCCCATGCACACGCGGTGGTGGGTGCGTGCACACATTGCTCATGTGCATGTTGCCTGGTGATCGCACTGAACGCAACCGTGAAGTCCACCCCTCACGCGTGACTTGCGCTAGCTGTGTGCCAGGCTCATCGCTACGTACATACGCGCGGTACGCACACGCAAGGCGGCGCTGCATGCCTGCACCAATCGCCCTGCATGCGCACGCGGCGTAAATTGCGCATGCACCAGTTCCTCAATCCCTCAGTCTCTCAATCCTTCAACCTTGCTGCACCCCCTGGCACACGTGACCGCACGCGCGCTCATGCACACCGTGCGCATGCCCGCACTCATGCGGGACGTGACGCACGCGCTCAGCATTACTAGTAAGGGTACTAGTAAACACACCATCACCATCACTGACAGACCGCGCTTCCTACAGCCACCATTCAGGACGACCATCAGACCGCTGTTAGTTTTGCGGCAGCCGCCGGATCAGCCCAGACACTTATGGTGCAGTCTCTATCCTCATGCGCATGCACACAGCACGGACCCTCAGGAACAATCACATCTAAGTACCTAACACACGCTCAGCGCTCACAGCTACAGTTCAGCACGGGCCGCTAGATCAGCCACAGACATCTTGAGCACAACTGCACTTGCAACACCACGACTTACTGTCAGTCGGCGCCTCGTGTGCAGACGGCAGGCAGCAGCGGACGACATGGCAGGTGTTGCTTGGGGCGTGCGCAGTACTGCTGCGCCCCAAGCAACAATCAAGCCCACCAAGTTGGTGAGTCACTGGCAGTTGTGCAAGCCACTGATGAGCGGTGTTCACAGGCGTACATGTTGCCTCAGTGCCTGCCGCCCAGGGAGGGAGCTGGCAGGAGGGCGGCTGGGCGGCGGGCCTCGCTGACAGCAGCTGCTATAGCGCCTGCTGCAGCAGCTGCCAGGCACAGTGACGGCCACTGTTGAGAGCTGGAGCTGGATTGTGAGCTGGCAATCGCTGGGCTAGGTAGGGGCAGGCCATCCAGCTGCATGTGCATGCGGGGGTATGCTGCACAGCCCGCAGGTAGCACTTGAAGCGCATGGCAGCGCGTAGGGTGCGGCCCAGCTGTTACCCTGACCTATGACGCTGACATACTCACGATTCCACAGGGTGCATGAGCCTGCGATAGCACAATCCTCTATGCCCGGTACTGTACTGCACCTGATCTCGTCCACGTGAACATGAGCGTGAAATGGGCCATGTGCACAAACGCCCTCGTTTTTGCTGCCACCAGGCATGAAACTCCAGCAACACCCATACCTGATTGTCCTGCTCGCTGAGTACCCTTGAACGCCGCTCAAGTAGGGAAGAGCTGTCCTCCGCTGCCCGTATGCCCGCTGATAAACTGGCAAGCTAGTCTGTGTAGCGCAGCAGTCAAGGAAGTGCCAGTCTGAGCCAGCAGGAGCCATGCAGTGCAGACAGCAGGGTGTGTCAGCAGGGCTGCCAGCAGTCTTGCTGCTAATGGTGGTGGCGACATTTCTGACCTACTCGGTATGTGCTCCTATTCAACTTGTGACCATCTGCGTGGCAGGGTTGGTGTTTGTTGTGCACCAGTAGGGCTGTGACGTCTGGGAGCAGCATAAGCGACTACTGTGAATATAGGCTGTTGTGGAGGGCAGCAATCACATGGACTACCAAGTAAGGAGCTGGATGCCTACTGGCTGCTGGCTGACGTCCGGCCTGCTGCCACTGCTCAACCGCTGCCCCTGCCTCCAGGCCACAGCCAAGTCGCACGGTGGCAAAAGCCTTGGAAGCTATGAGATATGGAAGCGTGAAAGTGGGCTCTGGTGAGTACAAGGCCAGGTACATACAGTGCTTACCCATTAATGACAGGATTATCGCACCGACATCAAGTGCACCGGCAGTCACGACATCAAAATACTGCTTGGCGGACTGTTGTGCACAGGTGGGGCAACTACACCTTCCTAAACGGAGAGGGAGTGCCTGTACCTGCCACACCTTACAACCCTGCCACCAGACTGGGCTTCCCATATCGGTGCGTTTGCTCGCTCGAGACGACAGGCGCAACACGCACAAACAAGGGGAAGGCCTGCTTATTTATGCATGTGTCCTGCACACATATTTGTAAGCAAGCATGTGGGTCACTGACTGCTGCCGGGCCTGAATGAATTACAACGGAAACATTAATTGAGAGCTCAGCAGCCTGACACGGACTTGAAAAGGCCATGCTGCTGCCGGCCCACCATGTACACATCCATACATGTATTGTGTTCGCAAGCAAGCAACTGACCCGGGTAACAGATGCAGCAGGTTTCACATGAAGCAAGCTTCCATATGTATGTGTGACTTTCCCTGTGAGTTGCAGGTATGACCAGTACACCGGGTTCATCAACATAACAATCGTTGGCAAGTAAGCAAACTGCTGGCCAAAATTGTAGGATTAGTCTCGAATGTTCAGCACCAAGTGATCCCTGTTGCGGTGCATTCTGTTGCGCAGTAGTGGCTCGCCTTCCTTCCGTGTCCTGCCTCCACTGCCAATAACGATACAGGCTCTGCATCAAACAGACGCACATACCTGGCAGCAGGTTATTGAGTGCAGCATCAGCCTTGCTCAGGAAGGCAGTCGTTGTCGCATGTACCTGCGAGTGCAGGCGGCAGGTGGTTGTTGGCCGTGCTTGGCACATCGGATGTGCTGCATATGCCATGAATCAATAATTTTCTTTTCGCTCCAGCTGTGCCTTACCTGACTTTGATGGTCCGACACAAATTACAGACATGCCTGGAAACCTGCACGCGCCATCCTCTTCCGTCTGACACGCAGCCATTCATCATTCCCTTCACGTGCGTGTCAGCAGCGCACAATTCCACCCTACCTGAAACTGCCTGACCACTCGATTGCCTGACCACTGCCTGCCACCCTCACAGCAACTTCTACCAGCACAATTACTTCCTGTACCCAGCCGCCTCTGGCAGCTTCTGCTCTACGCCTCTGCCTGCCAACTACACAAACGTGATTGGCACCGGTGTGTGCGGCGTCAACGGCTATGAGCGCGGCTACGAGGCGTTTGGCGCACGCTACCAGACAACATCATGCATGGTCGGCACGCGTGGCTCAGGTGGGCATGGGTAGATACCGGTAGGCGCTGCGGCGGCGGCGTGGTGGGCACAGCGACTGAAAAGTCAGCCAGGCGGGGTGCATCAGCAGCGCCAAGCACGCCTTGTGGGAGGGGGAAGGAGGCGGCGGCGGGGACCTCCTGTTGCGCATACCAATGAAGTCTGTGCGGCAGGCGCTTGGCGCTGGTAGCTGTGTGTGTTGTTGTCATTGTGCAGAACGATCGCATGTACTGGGGGTTCATGCAATCACGCGCCCACCCGCCTTGCACCGCACCTGTCACGCACACCACTGACAGGTAGGTAGGCACTAGGCAGGTAGGCTGCCAGGCGTGTGTCCAGGCAGGAGGTGTTTGTTGTGTTGCTACACCCTGTGCGCATAGCGCCAGGCGGGCATACAGGCGAGGAGAGGAGATGAGCGGGGTGCAAGGTGTGCATACCTGCTGCTGCTGCCTACGCACACAGGCCTGCCTGCCATGATACAGTGCGCACATGCGTTCTGCAAGCGTGTGTGTGCAGGTACGTTTGGCAGCTTCACCACCTACACCGTCCCGCTTGACGAAGTCACGCTGGTGTACAGCACCATCACCACAGCGGGCCTGCCGCCAGGCGCACACCCCTTCCTCTTCGCACGCCAGGCACGTGCCTAGCTAGCTAGCTATCTGCCTACCTACGTGCAATGTGCCCTGGGGTGGGGCCACAGGCACTGCTTGCCCGCACAGGCATGCCTCCACAAGCGCAACAAGGCAGGCACTGCTGAGTGAGGCGTGATGGGCTGCAACTGAACGTGGCAGGCCTGCAGCAGGTGGCAGCATGTATGTGAAGGAGCGGGGTACTTGAGGGGCGCTGCAGCATGATAAAGCATACTGCATACGCCACTGAGTGGTGCAGGACTGCGGCACGGAGTGATTCATCGGCAGCGGGTAGGACGCTCATTGCCCATTGCGTGATGCATGTCAAAGCACGCATACCATGCGCCCGCAGCGTATCGCTTTCACCTACACCGTACGTGTCAGCCAAGCTGCTCACACGCAGCAACATGCGCATCTGCTGCTACCCACTGCATTCCCCCGCCACACCCCACCTGCACCACTTGCATCCCCTCACCTGGGCCGCCTCGCTCCCCGCACGTGTGCCTCATGTATCCTGGTGTGGGCAATGCGGTGCAGTTCAACACCGTGCCCGACCCCGCTGGTCAGCTGCGGTACCGCTCGCAGCAGGGCTTTGCACCGGGCACCTACCGTCTGACCACGCTGAGCCACTACCGCGAGGCCAAGGTCAGCAGCGAGGCGGAGTGGATTGCACTGATCAGGGAGTTCCGCCAGGCGTACAACATACAGCCGCAGGTGGGAGCATGGGCATCACACTGGGAGGTGCATGCCTCTCTGGCCATGAGGCGTTTCACGGGCATTCGGTGCTGCTAGCCCAGCAGACGCAGGAGCAGAAGGCATTCGTATCCCTGATAATGTACAGTACGCTGCACGGTGCTGTACACGTATATGTTGTTGTGTATCAGTGTATGTATGTGATGGTATGGCCTTGAGCCTGACCGAATGAGGAAGGCGTGATCAACGGGTTTCATGCATCAGCAGCCTGTCAGCTGGGGCAGCCTGTGAATCAATGTGGGGGCTGTGCTGCCGCCAGCACGGGCTGCTTTCACTGCTGCACCTGCCGCTGGACCTGCACTGCGGCTGAAGCTGACAGCCCGCCTGCAACGCGCACACCTGGCGGATTGGCCTGCTGCTGCCTGCAGGACGCTGTGCAGGGCGGGGTGCTGCCCATGGCCACGGCCTGCCAGGGCCCCGCGCCCTGCCCAACCAGCGCCGACTTCAAGGCTGCGTCACGCTTCTTTGGCGAGACCATCCCCACCGCCATGAAGCAGTGCAGGCAGTGATGCATACCAGAGGGACCACACATGCCTATCAGAGCTGCTGCAGAGATCATGCCACTGCTGGCTTACCTGAACCCTGCAGGCCTGCTGGCTGGTTGAGTGTAAGCAACAACGATGACAACAGCTGTTACGGTCTATGCAACAGCCGAGCCTGTGGTGTTTGTGTGACAGCCGAAGAGAAGCGGGGCATGCAAGTCTCATCATACACGGCGAGCGTCACGCAATCAAAGTGAAGCGGTTCCGAGCATTGGACTGTAAAGTGCTCATGCACCTGCAGATGTTGCATCAGGAGGACCTGCTCTGCTGTTAGATGATGACGCGTTGGTCCAACCAACCAGGGCGGAGCGTGTAGCATATGCACCTAGGGATAACAATGCACCGCAATGACTGCCGAGGTGCTAAGGTTGGGTTGACTGCCAAGAGTGTTCCCAGTAAGACGCGACGTGATCTAGTATACCATATCGTGCTTCAGATGGTCCAGTGAGTGATGGCTGTCACCGCGTGCCGACCTGGTCAATGCATGCACCACTACTGCCGGAACTGCTCTGCATGCATGCCTATCCTTTATGGGTTCCAATGCGTTGATCCATAAATGCGCTTGACAACCCGAGCCCATCCGCCTGTCCGCCTGATGTGAGGGGGGATGGGGAGCACCACGCACGAATGACTGGCTGACTGCACAGCTACTGGTGAAGCGAGTCTGTTTTGCAAGGCATGCTTGCATTTCAGTCATCAAGCTTGCCGCGGCCCAAGCTCAGCAGCATCATATCAACATCCCTCAGCATGTCACGCACATCCACCATGCTGCCTGACGCTCCCATTGCTGCCGCTGCTGCCATGCTGGCAGCTCTTGTATCAGCCTCTGTTGCGGGTGATGCTGATCCTGCCATTAACGTTGTAACATCCGCAACGTTAGCTGAGCCACCAGCGCCAGCAGCATCGATGATGCCCCCACCATTGCCACTGCTGCTTCTCCCGGCATTCAAGGCAGGGAGTGCACGGGGTGTGGTAGGTGTGCTGTCAGTTTGGCCGCTCCTGCTGGCCTTGCTGCCACCAGCTGATGCCTGTAGCCCAGCAGACACAGTAGACACACCAACCGCAGCAGCAGCAGCGACGGCAAATCTTTGGGCAGCAGGCGAGGACGGTGCTGACGCTGACACTGATGTGCCCCCCGCAGCTGCCCATATGGGCCGCAGGAGCCCCGCAGGAGGCACCCGGCCGGAGGCGGCAGCAGCGGGTTCAGAAGGCGCCGCGGGGGCGCTGCTGTTCCTTGGGCCCCGGCTGCCCGCGCCCTTAAAGTGCTGCAGCTGCCGCTCTGCATGGCCGCTTGTCGTGCTGCCCGTGCTGCCGTTGGTTCCGCCATCGGCAACACGGCCTGCGCTGCCCCCAGCATCGCGCGCGGTACGAGTCTCAGCCTTGTGCGCAAAGGCAGCAGCGGGCGCAGGGGTAGCTACTGGCAAAGGCGCACCAATATGAGCACCAGCAGAGTGCTTGGCTTGACTGCCCGCTCCCATGCTGCTGTGTTTGGGTGCTGCCAGCTGTGCAGCAGCTGGTGGTGTTGATGCCACGCGCGACATGAGGGCACTGACCAGGCCGGTGCCTGCTGTGTGAGGTCCTGGCGGTAAGGGCGGCGGCGGCGGCTCCAGGCCTTGCACGTCTGTAGCCCTCACTGAACCAGCAGCAGCATGGGATGAGTCAGGCGATGGGCCGGCCGCTTGCATCACGGAGGGGGCCACTGAGCCGCGCCAGCTGCTGCTGCTGGCACGCGCTGGCCCCAGAGCACGCCCTGCGTCTGGCTGCTGAAGCACGCTACCAAACTGATGAGCAGTACTTGTGCCTGGCGGCCCTCCAGCATGCCCTGCGCGTGCGGAGGAGATGGCAGCGTGGCCAGAGGGTGCTCCAGGTGCTGATGGCTGTACATTGCTGATGCTGCCGCCATTGCGCTGCTGCGATGCAGTTCGTTTGCTCCGCATCGCTTCTTCGCGCGCTGGTTGTGCTTGCTCATCCGGCAAGGCAACGATGAGTCCATGGCGCCGCCTGCTAGTGCCACCGGCCTGCCCCGCCTGCGCTTCTGCTGCCGCCACATCATCACCCGCAGCAATTCCATAATCAAGTCCTGTGAACGTTGAAGCCTGTGCATTGCCCAAGGCTGCTGGGTTGTACCATTCTAGGTTCCGACTACTCATTAAGGTACTGTCCTGCCGATGCTCGCGCTGATGGTGCGCCGCGTTCCATGGCAGGTCCACCACAGGGTAGTCCCCCCAGGGGGGAGCGCCATGGCCGCTGGGCATGCCCTGTTGCCCACCACCGTCCACGCCAAGCTTGGAGCCGTCCTCGTGATCTTCCTCATCTTCCTGCTGGCCGTAGAAGTGATTGTGGTAGTGATGGCATGCATCATCACCGTCTGCGTACGCGCCTCCTGCTGACGGCGGCATGCTGATGATGGCCCTGCTGGGATGATCATGGCCCATGTCGCCATCACCCCCATCGCCCTCAAACAGCGGCGACCTCACAAACTGCAGTGGCCAGTGTCGTGCGGCGCGGCAGCCAAACACAACAGCACGTTGAGCAGCAGCAGCAGGGGAGCAGGACGCGGCAGCAGGGCATATGCACATGTAAGGATAGCAGCGGTGCATCTGCATACACGCACAAGCCGCTGGTGCATGCAGTGCTCAGCGCACGCGGCACTTGGCATTAACGGCACAACCAGCATCAAGTGAAGGTGTGTGCAGTTGAGTTCGTGCGCGCACAGGGAGGCAGGGAGGAGCCATCACATGTGCACTAATCGCTGGCGCAGCGCATCACCTGCTGGCTGTACATGGCGGTAGCCGCTGGGCTGCCGGACCCCACATAGCCTGCCGCTGCCGTTGCCGCCGCTCCGGCCGGCTGCTGCCTCCTCCTCCACAGCGCCGCCCTCCTGCAGAGCCACAGCAGCAGGCTGCAGCTCAGCAGGCACAAGCCGGCGATGATGCCGCCGGTGATGCCGGCGACCTGGACAGTGGTGAGGCCTCCGCTGCCGCTGGTGGTGGTGTTGACTCCTCCGTTACCCCCATCACTTCCACCGTCCCCATGCTCCAACGAGGTGGCGGACTTGGGTGGCGGCGGCGGCGGCAGTGGGGGCCAGTCAGGGTTGGAGTCATGTGCTGCATCTGACAGCGCAGGCCCTGCAGCGGGCAGGTGCAGATACGATACGATATAGGCATAAGCATAAACGAGAGTCTTGCAGAGGGCAGTTAACCAGCTTTAACCAGTACAATACGTGTATACCAAGATCGCAGGCAGTTGATGATGAACGATGTGTGTGCTCCATGAGGCTATCATACACGCACCCGGGGTTGATGGTGGCAGCGTTGATGGTGGCAGGGGTTCAGGCAGCGGGGGAGAGGGAGGAGACGGGGGTGGAGGCGATGG
>BDDA01000544.1:0-75819 GCA_001662385.1 Chlamydomonas asymmetrica
GGGGGAGAAGGGGGGGCAGGCGGAATTGGCGGGGTTGGTGGAGGGGGGGGCGGCGGTGGCCTGGGCGGGGGAGGTGATGGATTGGATGAAGGGGGGGATGGTGGCGGGGGTGGAGGACTTGGGGGAGGCGGGGTTGGGGGTGGTGGGCTTGGTGGTGGTGGACTGGGGGGCTGCGGGCTGGGCGGTGGCGGCGGCGCATCAGCGGTCGGTGCGACGGTCGGCAATGGAGTGGGAGCAGGAGCCTCAATCAGTGTTACCGAGACTACGGTTGCACGGTAAGGCACCAGGAGTGTTGCCCACAGGCCTGTCACAGCCGCTTTGGACTTCAGCTTAGCGCGGACGTCCTCGGGCAAAGCGGATGGGAAGGTGAGCTCAAACTCCAGGAAACGAAACAGCTTGCCTACAGTGCTGCAATTTTGAGAGGTTGTGACAGGTCTTACTGCGAACTCTGCAGCCAGAAGGTCCCCGGCCTGCCTGATGTAGAAGGGGACATTTCTTTGGCATGTGAAGGTTTTGGGTGCCTTCTTCGGATATGGCACCGACACCTGCGCTTGGAAGACGTCTCCGCTCGTGTCGGCTTCTGAGGCTCCAATGTTCAGGCACGCGATGGCGAGAGTGACCGCTGCTAGGGTCGCGATGCCCGACATGCGGGGCCCCATGGTCGGCCTTCTACCCGCGGGGCACGGTCGGATGTGACGCGCTAGATACGTAGTTGTGTGATTGTGACACGGTGAAGGGGAGAATTTGTGAGCCGTGCCTGGCAATACTTTCCTTCCTATCAATATTTGCTCGAGTTTTATGCACGCGAAGGGCGGGCAGCTCCGATGCTTTTCAGCGTCACTTTCCTGGGGTTTCCTTCAGCAGCAAAATTTGCCTGGCTGTCTTCAGTCCCAGAGGGTATCATACCTGCAAACGCACTCCTTATACCTTGTGCAGGTGACTTACAAATGTGCCGTTATTGTACACCTGCTCGTTGTGCGCTTGCACAACACATGGTGGCCCCGCCACGAATTCCGCCACGCACGTGGCTGCAAGGCTGAGACATGCAAGGATAATGGTGACAAGGTGGCAGTATCCAAGTTGGAATCTGAACCTCATAACTTTGAGTTCGAACGGTCTTTTGTTGCTGGCTGGTGTGCTTACGGGGCGACGTGCTGGCCCCGCTGACCACTGACTGGGAAGCAATCGACCTGCAAAACGACTGAAGCTTGACATTTATGCAATGTGATATGATTTTGCAAAGTTGCAGTTAAACTGTTCCCATTCTCTCTGTCCGTACCTCTGCAGCGTACGCAGTCCTTAGTCCATCCTTCCACCCATGTGCACATGATAGACCGGTGTATAGAGGTGCCGATACTCACTGGCAATAGCGACTGGCAGTCGTCAGGTGCTGTACCTACCTAGGCCAAATATCGTTCGACGATCCCTTCTCTTAAGGCAGTTTTGCTCCAACGAAAGGACTCGGTGGTCGGCCAACACGGTGGGCAACTGCTGGATTCAAACGGCGTGCACAGTGGTGAGTCACAACCCGGTTGCGGAACAAGATGAGAGGCACGTCAGGCATGCCAGAAACAAATCGTCTATCTTGCGCCCATCGACACTTGCATGATGACGTAGCCACTCCCTTGTCCGATGCCAGCACAGATGATGTCACCATGCAGCCAGTGTGTGGTCGCATGGCGGAGGCAGCTTGTGTGGGTGAACGAGGCGAGGAGAAAATTGAAACTCACATTCACTGAAGCGTCCCGCAAAGTCAGGTCCTGAACGGGAGTTCGTGTGCAAGCTTATCCGAACCCAGGACGCCGTTAATGCTTAGGGTGGAGCAGGGTGGAGCCTGTTGATGCGAACGCACCACGCGCCATGGAAACGGGCGCCAGGCCAATCGATCAGCCAGGTCCTGGCTAACGACCTGCACTGGGCACCTGAACAGCACCAACCAATGTCTGTGCGCCTTAACTGTGCGCCTTGACTGTGGTCTGTGCGCCTTGACTGTGCGCCTTAACTGTGCCGTGTGCGCCTTGACTGTGCGCCTGTTCGTGTCAAACGTCTCGCCGAGCTGTGCACACATGCAACAACCAGCAGCAGCAGCAGCAGCAGAGGCTGTCATTCGTCATCAAGCTCCGTGCTGTTCATGTGCGGCATGCTGGTGCCGTCACCGCTCCCGCCATCGCCGCCGTTGCCGGCCGGCGCGCCGGCACCCGCGGGCGTGGCGGCGCTGCTGGCGGCGGCTCCGCTCCTGGCCCCGGCCTCCATCTGCTTGAGCAGCCGGAATAGCTTTGCAGCCTCCCTGATGCGCGAGAAGTTGATGCAGAATGCCTGCGCATGCATGGACGGGGCATTACAACACCATGCAAGTCAGGGACAAGGCAGTGGGGGGGTGTTGGTCTCGCAGGCTGTGACATTTGGGCGAGAATGCCAACAGCACATGGCCTGAGGCTGCATACATGCTTCCTGCCGGCCCCTTGGCTTGAACGAGCACATCCAAAGAGCCATGCCTTGTACATGCATGTGCCTCCTGCTCGTATGCCACACACATCGCCGTACGCATGCATGCACACATCCCCATACGGACCGCAATGGCATGTTCATACGCGGGCACAGGCACGCACAGGCATGCGCCGCCTCACCTGCACTTCCAGCATGAGGTCGCTGACCGCCACCGCCTTGTTGCGTATGAGCGACTGCAGGAACACGCACACCAGGCGCACCAGCCGGTTCTGCGCGTACTTGTCCTGCGTGCCCTCGCACGCGCTGATGCAGTGCGTGATGTACGCGTGCACAAACTCGCGCGGCAGCGCGGGCGCGCCGCTCGGCCCGCTGCAGCTGCTCAGCCGGGACACCACCTCCATCGAGTGCAGCGACAACGCCGCAGCGGGGGCCGGGGGCGGCGAGGCCGTCAGCGCGCCTACGTTGCCCCCGCCCGCGCCTGCCGCTGATCCTGGCGCTTGCGAGGATGCTAGGAGGCCCATGCTGCCGTTCGCAAGCGCGCTGCTGCCGTTTGCCACGCCGGACGGCGAGGTGTACCCGCCGTGTTGCCCGGCGAACAACGCCGTCCCCTGCCCCGCCCCTGGACTTGATTGCTGCTGCTGTTGCTGTCCAGGGAGGGAAGGTGAGGAGGAGCTGGGGGATGACATGGGAGGCGCTGTGAGCGCAGCCCCGCTGCTAAGCTGTGACGTTGCAGCTGTGGAGGAGGGGGAGGCGATGGCTGGCGAGGGCGACGCCGGCACGGCGGCGCCGGCGGCGGCGGTGGGGATGAGAAGGCCCGCCAGCCAGTCAGGGCCCTGCTGCGGTAGCTGTATGAGCCGTCGAAGGATCTGCAAGCACAGCAGTGTGCAGGCATTGATGGCATGGCGGACAGGCAGTGAGAGGATGCTGAGCAATGTTGATATTGCTTCAGTAACGGCTGTAATGCAATGCGATGATGTGATGTAATGTGATGCAACTGGGCCCACACACACCTGCCTGGGCATCCTTGCTTTCGGCGCTACTGCGGGTAATCACAGGGGTGCAAACCCTGTCGCTGACGCGCACATGCATGCATGCGCACATAAGGATGCTCACTCACCTCATACGCCAGGTTGGGCGCGTGCTCCACCAGCGCTGGCAGGTGCGCGGGCGTGAGGCCGAGTTCATACACCAGCAGGTGGCTCGACTCGTTCAGCTCCGAAACCAGCTGCGCAGCAAGGCGCATACCAAGCCCGCCAGGCAGGTTCAGGCTAGTGCAAGCGACGCAGAATGGCCAAGAAGTAAACGTGACCAGGCATGGTGCATGCATGATGGTCACCGCACAAACAACCCGCAAACGTTTCATTTGCAGGGTGACAGTGCCCCATTTGTGAGCCGTCGCATCCAATTCAGGGGTACGACCGGGAATATCCGAATGCTCTCGTGCAATTACATTCCTTTCAAGCAACAGCCATCCATGCGTGAACCAAGCTGTGATGTGTAGGCACGGTGATGGCGCCATGCAACAGCAGGTGGTTATGTCACGAAAGCATGGGTTAGCTGCTGGAGGGTCGCACCTGCTGCTGCTGAGCTGGGAGCAGCGGCCCCCGCAGCGCCTTGCACACCAGCTCCCGAGCGTTCTGCAGCGCGAACAGCAGGAGCAAGGCCATGCCGCCATGCCCTGGGTCACCACTGCATGGATCATACGCCCACCCTTCGCCAAATGGGAGAGTTGAGTGGCTCAAGCGACAAGCATGCAATTGCATGGAGTCATACTACTATACTAGCTATCAGAACTGGGTTGGTGCATCGCTCAATGGACAGTGAAAAATGTAATTTACAATGCCAAACTGAATCTTGGCGCACATGCAGCTCGTGCATGCAGTGACATCGTTGACGGCACACACACCTGCAGCCGAGCGGGATCATCGCCCAGGGTCGAGTCCCACACTAGTGTGGTGTGCAGGTCCGGGTTGACCCATTTGAGCTCCGAAACCAGGGGTGTGAGCAACCCTGGAGCCGGCCGGTCCCAGGCAGGTCTCAAGCCCAGGCTTCCGGTGCGAGTGATAGCGGCAAGCAGCGAAGCCGCTGTGTCCGAAGCATGCTTGGCTGCGGCTTGGGCTGCGCCCGCCCCGCCCCCTCGCTGCTGCGACGCTGAGGCGCACGCGCAGGGGTCGTTGTCGGGTATGCTTACGACTGGCAGCTCCGCACGTGTGAGGCAGCCGGGCGCCTGAGCTCGCCTCGCGCCACTGCACACACGGACACGCGATGCGGCAAGGTGAGAGATACATGGGTCACTATGGGTGGTGTGGTCCGTCGCAGGCACACATTTGTACTCCTCAACATGCTGGGGTCTGGTACCGTGACCTGCACATGCCCAGTTGCATGCTTGTTTCAAGTTGTGCCGTATCCCGGTTGGGTAATTGACCACCGGTGTCTACACAGGTCTGTCAGCGCTGCAGACGTTTGGGCATCACACATGTGCCGTCAAGTGAAATGCCATGGTCCAGCACGGCGAGTGAATTGGGCACATCAGTCTGCCGCAACCAGCTACTCTGCGTCAGGTAGCACTCTAACCCTCTACATAGCAAAACCACTGGAGAGCACTTGCAGGGCAGTGCCCCGCTCTCCACAACACATCACAAACACAGGTGGAGCCCCTGCCAGCCGCATGCGGCGCAGCGTGACAGGAAATGCGATCTGCTTCAGCGGCTGCCGACGCTCACCTGGCCGCCAGCAGCACCTGCTGCTGCAACGAGGACAGGTCCGGGGTGCGTGCGAGCAGCGCCACGTCTCCAATCTGCACATAGTCGCTGGGGCTGAGCTCCAGCTGCTGCACGTCCAGCAGGACACACATTGCGCGTGCGGAGCACATATGCACATGCGCAGAATGAGTACATAGCGTCAGCGGTGGCCGGCCATGAATTGTACGATAGACCACGTATGGCATGGTAGGAATGGCATGATGGGATGCACAATGCCTGGCGGAATGCAAGAAAGGCCATGTGACTGCCCATGCGCATGGCTGCTGCTCACGCGTGCAAACGCTCAGGAGAGCATCACGTGATGCAATGCTCAGGTCAAGAGTCGTGAGTGCGCGTGGTGATGAGCAGGGATACTGGCATACTGCTGTTGGGCAAATGCACAACAAGCGCAACGAGGGTAACAAACCAGCACGGCATCAAACATGCGCATGTGACTGTGCACGGGCAGGAACAACGGGTGATGACCCAGATCATCCTGATGCTGGGATGCATTGTACATTTATACATGCCCACCAATGACTGGCATTCACAATCCAGTAATTCTGCAAATGCCCGTCAAAGGCACGAAACCACCTCCGCCTCCTCCCCCCCCGTGGTGTGCCTGAACCGCTTCCGTGGGCATAGAGGGCTGTGGCCTACCTGCTGCGCTAATCCTCCCGCCAGCAGCAGCTGCAGCAAGAAATTCCGCTCAACAGGCAAGGCCTGCACATCACACGCGCCCTGCACGCGCACGCGCCACACACGCACGACGAACGACAGATACTGGTTGGGACCTCCTCGCCTGTGCCTCAAACAACCCAAGCAGTTCACAAGCCACTGACAATCACGTGCTGCATATGCTGCGGCTGTAGCCGGCAACCGACCGCATTCAAGTGACCTGGCACTGGTGAGCTGTACGCAAGGAGCACGCAGCCATGGCCATGCCGTGTGCACGCACCTTGATCAGAAACGGTGCAAACGGGCAATGCACCACATCGTATTGCTGGATAGGCCTGGTGCTTTGCGTCGCTGCTGTATCAGCAGGCGGCGAACATATATACAGCAGGTACCACGCCGCCAAACGTTGGGGAGGGGCCAACACCACTCGGTCCTGTGCAGGCAGCACGCCGCAGCAATCACTGTCACGACTTTCATACCCTCCAGAAATGCAAATGCAAAATACCGCAGCCGCGGCCAAGCTTGCTTGGAAACCAGGTGGAGACCCGTTGCGTGCCATACACGTTGCCTAGGTCCACAATGAAGTTACTTGTGCGCATAAGTTTCAACGTCGTGAAGGACAAGAATACGCAGTGGAGCTTCTTAAGTAAGCAAACCTCACGAGCAGCGAAGGGTGCGGCGACGCACGTAGTGATTTTTTGGCGACGCAGGGATGCACTCACCCCGAGTAGCAGTACTGCTCCACAACCTGCCCTGAATTGTGCTGTCCTGCCACCAGGAAATGCTGCCTGCAGAGCGGCAGGGAGTTCGCCAAAGGGCCGCTCATCTACGAGCAACCTGAGCAGATGGGCGGACTCATCACCGCGGAGCAGAGGCACGTCCATGTGTCAGCAGCAGCAACTGCACCCTGAGCAGCCGCTGCTCAGGAGTGCTGCTGGCATATCCCTTCCGTGCAAGCACGCCTCTGCAGTCAGTGGTGTGGGGCGTCCCGCGCACGGTCGCTGCTGCAGCCTTGAGTCCGCTCAGCAGGCGTGAGTGGTCCAGGGCAAGGAGTTTCGACACAAATATAGTGGCACTGTAAGGAACACTGCTGTTGTAGCCGGCCGCCCCGCAGCGTTCCACACAGGTTTCCTCTGATGGTGCCTGCGTGCTGCCCCCGGTCGCCAACTCACGACTGCTTCAACGCACGAGCACCTGGGCCTTGGCAATGTGGCAGCCAACCTTGCTTGAGACTTTCTAGGTTATTGTCTTCATGTACGACCACTTCGTCTGTTTTGAGGCGTGGGTGTGGGGGAGGACGGGCGACCCCAGTGCAGGTGTTCAGGAAGAGGAAGTGGGTTTTACACAGATACAGCAAGCAGTAGTGTCAGGCTGTACAGATTCCAGGCAAAGCAGGGGCCTGCGAATAATGGTCTCTTTTTTTAATCAGGAGCATTTTCAATCGGTTGCGAACTATGAAAGAGCCTCAAGCCCCCTGATCCCGTCTTTTGGAGGCTGTGGTACTCTTTACGCGTTGATCTCGGCGTTAATATTGTTGTCACCTCGACCCACTGAGGTCTGCCCGGAACTCAGCCGCCCCTCACACCCTGTATCGCCAGATGCAGTGCCTTGCTCAGCCTCGTGGGCTCGCCCACGGCTTGCCCAGCAGGAGGAGTGCTGTTGTGGTTCGTGCAGTTGCCAGCGAGCCTCGCCTGAAGCAGTCGACCGCGCGGGAGTGGAACTTCAACAGTTGGCGTGCTAAGCCTGGTAAGGGTCTCGCAACACACAGTGCAACTGGTCAGAGGCCTGGGGCCTTTGTGTAGAGTGCTTGTCTACTATGCAGCAGACTGTTCTATTTTTGCTCAAGGCGCAGTGTCAGTTGCGTCTTGTCCTTGAAACCACACAGCTGTGGTGTGTCTGCCCTTTTCGGGCAATTGCGATTGCTGTTGTCACGCGTGGAGGGTGCTTTCGGGTTACGTCTAAGTCATGGTTGACCTGTTAGTGGGAGGGTTATTCGACTAACCCAGTACCTCAACTTCATCTGCTTGGCCTGATTGGATCCTTACAGCTCAGCAGCAGCCTGAGTACCCAAGCCAGGAGGTCCTGCGGCAGGCGTGTGGAGAAATCGCCCGTATGCCTCCGCTGGTAAGCCGCAGTTGCTCCTTGTGCTGTGCTCGCTGCCTTCCCCTGGTACTGGTTACTTCCAGACTGTCCTGTTAGGCTCTATGTTTGTACTGACAGCTGCTTGACACGATATGTGCAGATTTTCGCCGGAGAGTGCCGCACGCTGCAGCAGCGCCTGGCGAAGGCTGCTGCTGGTGAAGCGTTCGTCCTGTTCGGCGGTGACTGCGCTGAGGCGTTCTCTCAGTTCTCTGCCAACCGCATCCGTGACCTGTACCGTTTGCTGCTGCAAATGGCAGTCGTGCTCGCGTTCGGTGGTGGCGTGCCTGTTGTCAAGCTCGGTCGTATCGCCGGCCAGTTTGCCAAGCCCCGCTCTTCAGACACGGAGACCCAGAACGGTGTCACGCTGCCAGCCTACCGTGGTGACATCATCAACGGGCCGGAGTTCACTTCCGAGACCCGCATTCCGGACCCGTGGCGCCTGGTGCGTGCCTACAACCAGTCAGCCGCCACGCTGAACTTGCTGCGTGGCTTCTCGTACGGAGGCTATGCTGGGCTCACGCGCGTGGCTCAGTGGAACCTGGACTTCATGGAGGTACGCGGGCCCCAGCACTGCAGGGAAGCAGCACCATGCAGCATGCACGTGCAAACTGTTGTCATGGCTGAAACTCAGGGGGCTATGCGACGTTCAACCAACACCTTGACATGCAGCAAGTTGCTATCTGCAACAGTTTGGGTCAGGCGCGTGCCACATGACTTGGCGCTTGCATGTAGCAGTGCGAGTGAATGCAGGATCCAAACTGTCACCAAGGCCTGGCTGTACAGTTGGCTGCAGGCCTGCGACAATAGTGCTCAACTGTTTGCTTACAGCCAGTTCCTTCCGCTGCTGCTACCAGGCTTCTCCGTTCAGTGCGCTGCAAGCGAAAGAGTGAGCAGGCTAGCAACTAGAACGTTTGCTGTGGCTGTCCGTGCACGTACAGAACGTGCCCGAGGGCAAGGCGTACAAGGACCTTGGCAAGCGCGTGGATGAGGCGATTCAGTTCATGATTGCCTGCGGCATGGACCCCGGCATGCCGTTCATGCGTGAGACAGAGTTCTACACCGCGCACGAGTGCCTGCTGCTGGACTACGAGGAGGCGCTGACACGCCAGGATTCCACCTCCGACCAGTGGTGAGTGTGTTGTTGTTGCTTCCAGCTGGCTGACCGCCAGTGTGCATGGCCTGTGCACGATACTGCACACAAACTAACGACGGCATGGAAGCAACATGGCAAGCAGCAACACGGAGATGACGCAAAGCGCTACATGGAGAGCTGCAGCCCTTGCACAGAAGGCATGTATCATCGCCACACCCACCACGTGCACTGCTCCTGCTCGCCTCCCACTACAGGTACGGGTGCTCTGCGCACTTCCTGTGGTGCGGCGAGCGCACGCGCCAGCTCGACCACGCGCACGTCGAGTACATGCGCGGCGTGCAGAACCCCATCGGTGTCAAGGTGTCCGACAAGATGGACCCCAACGACATCGTGTCGCTCATCGCCACCCTCAACCCCAACAACACGCCCGGGCGCCTGTGCATCATCTCGCGCATGGGTCCCAAGAAGGTCCGCGAGAAGCTGCCCGCCCTCATCGGTGAGTCCTGCCATTCCGTGCCATGCACATGTATTGTTGTTGGTTGATCTCTCTAGGGCTTGCTGGCAAGGAGGCCTGTGAGCAGCTCCTGGAGAGTGTCTGGGAAGCCAGCCACGACCATACAAGGGGAACAGGGAGAATGCAGGGGGGAGGGGAGGGATGCATGTTGTGTCAGGACTGACAGAGTGATGATCCTGTGGCGAGCAGGGATGTTGCAGTGGGTCCTCTCCCTGACTTGCACTCGGATGCACACACCTTGCAACGATGCCCGACTTGATTGCAACGCTTGCAACGATGCCCGATACACACACTCGATTTGCACCATGTGGGTCACTCATTTGGGTCGCTGACGAACTCGCATGCACTCGTTTACATATGCCTTGCATGGTTGCAGAGGCCGTCAAGCGTGCCGGCCAGACTGTCACATGGATCTGCGACCCCATGCACGGCAACACCGAGACCGTTGCGGGCTACAAGACGCGCCGCTTCGACAACATCCGCTCGGAGATTGAGGCCTTCTTTGACGTACACGACGCCATGGGCACCGTGCCTGGTGAGCGCCTGCTACCATTATGCTACTGCTGGTCACCTGAAGCTCCAACACCACACAAGCAAGCAATCAAAGCCTGGCGAGGCTTGTGCACACACGTGCGCGCCTCTCACCCTGATGTGGGTCGTTGCGTTGTCCTGGGTTGAAAGCACATGGACCGTACACACTCGTGCTGCAAGCACCAAGTACTCACATGCTTTCCTTGTTGCTTATCGTGTGCTTGACAGGCGGCGTGCACCTGGAGATGACGGGCGACAACGTCACGGAGTGCATCGGCGGCGGCGCGTCGATCAGCGAGGACGACCTCAACAGCCGCTACCACACGCACTGCGACCCGCGCCTCAACGCGGAGCAGTCGCTGGAGCTGGCCTTCTACATCTCCAGCCGCCTCCGGAAACGTAAGCAGGACGCGCTAGCAGATGTGGCCTGCGCAGCATATAGATTAGGCCTCAGCTCTCGCTCGCATGGGTGCCTGCCAGAGAACATCACGATGCTGGCCTGGAGTGTAGCGGAATGGTGCTCAGCACATTCAATAAGAATAGCATGTCGTTTGAGGGCCACTTGCACTGGTAGTGTATGCGCAATCCTTGTATATATGGTGCACCAGGCTCACGTCAGCTTCGGGATGATCACTTGCCGCTTTCGTCTAGACCCAATCCATCTACCAGTTTGCTTACCTGGGTGTTGCTGCCACGTTCGTTCATGCCCTGCAGGCAAGGAGCTCCAGGCAGCGGCTGCCAAGAACTGAGCTAGCCCAGCAGCAGCACGACGCGCGCTCGCAAATGTTCAGCGGCAGATAAGCATCGCAGAGGCTGCTGCAAGGCGCTAGGCCACTGTAGCAGGCCAAGCGCTGCGCTGATAAGCGTTAGCAGTCTTGACGGATTCGACCCGAGCTGTGTTGTGAGCTGCCAAGTGACCATGAGTAGGAAGCAAGCTGGCGTGAGCCACTTTGCAATGGCGGTCGCTGCATGCGGCCTGCGCGACGTCGCGTTCCATACATGCCTTGTGCAAGTGCCTCAGCGCGAGCGCTTGTGCTGGGCAGTGTGGCGTGCGGGTCACCAATCCACAGCGCGGCGCATGTGCTCCGCCATGCCCTCTACCGTCTTGCGACTGCCCCAATAAGCGCAGTGCGCGTTTTTGTGAGTGCATTTGTGTGTGGTGTTGTATGTGTGGTATGTGGGTGACTGGGTGTATTAAGCCTTGTGAGACCTGTCGAGTGGACCTCGAGCGTGGCTTTGGTTTGTTGTACATGCCGGCTGCATGAGCCGTGCAGGCGTGTGAGTGTGTGGATGTTTCGTGGCTCTGTTGCAATGGCTCATGCCGTTCCGGGAACGAGTTATCCCTGATGCCTTGCTTTGACCACCGAGTTTGTTCTGTCGTGGTGAAGCAAGCCACATCAGGCAGCAGCGCTTGGAGCCTGTTAGGGTGTAATATTCTGGTCCTGTTCCAAATCCTCGTGCATCGCATTAGGTGCATGCGCCCCGCGCTTCCCCTCCCACATGCCATGGCCCACGTGACGGAATGATGATGGTAAGTCCTCCAGCACGCCACAGCGTTGCGACTGATGGCTGTTTACAGAGCGGTTGGTTGGGTCCAAGGACAAAGTGCACATGAAGTGGTGAGTGATGCATGTTGCGGGTACGCCGCTACGGCATATGCACGCGTAATGCGAGAGCAGTGAGCGCACAATGATGTAACAATCGGGTAGAGGCAGTCATGCGGGGATTGGCAGGTCGCAGGGCACCTGGCAAACATAAGCAAGCATTGGTAAGGGTAGGCAGGCTAGCCCATCGCAGCCTGCGCTGAACAGCAGGTGGCGGTAGTGGCACGGCACAGCCTCCCACACACGCGCATACGTTGTGTTGTTGGAAAGGCGCACAGGTGATTCAATTTGAATCAAGCGTGAGCTTGGACGGTGTGGTCATGCAGGGAGGGGTTGCAGATGGCTCTGGGCGGAAGAGAGAAAAAGGCGGGGCGCCGAACAAATGGACTGGAAACAAAGCAGGAACTAATGCTGCGAGCAAAAGCAAAAGGCCAATCTGGCGCAAAGCGCCCAGTTCCACAACATAAATGGATCAAATGCTATATATACAGGACAGAGCAAAGTACCTACGCGGAGCGTTGTATTGGGTATTGGGTAATCTGTGCTTCACATGCTTGATACCGTGCTGGCGTTGGGTGCAGTGCGCGTCAGGAGCACGCTGCAAGTCGCTGTGCACGCACGCGTTCATGTCATGTCAGTCCAGCAGCAGGACGGTAGGCCCCATGGCCAAACAACACAAACGTGGCCATTTCTGGTAGCCATGCATACCTGGGCTACGGTATGCAGGGGTGCTGACCAGGCAAGGCTGCGGCGCTGCATTTTGTCAGGCCGTCCGCGGGCTGCTCGCATAAGTGATCAGTAGTGTGCTCATCCCAGCCCGTACACAATCTGGAATTGGGTGACCCAAGTGGCCTGCACACGCTCGACACTGCACTGACAGACCCTTTCATTGCAACCCATCAGTATGCTTGCAGACACGCACGGACGGCATGCCCCTAAGGCTACAACATCAGCCCATGCTCCTGGCACCACTGCTGTATCGCATGCTGCACAGGCAGCACCGTCACGAGCCGCATGTCGGGGAGCGCGGCGTGCGTGGTCGGGGAGCGCTCGCCGTGCCGCATGCACCACGCCTGGATGGCAGCACGCTCGTACATCATGCCATCAGGCGCCACCACGGGGTCCCTCATCAGGCACCCCGTCAGGGGGCACAGGAACAGCTTGGGGATCGGAGCGAGACCTTGCCCCTGCATGGGCGCTTGCTCGCCTGGCAGCCGCTCCGATGGTGTGCCTGGCAACGGCAGCACCTGGGGCTGAATGTGTTGCGGCAGGTGATGCGCTGCGTGGCCGCCAGCAGCATGCAGCAGGTGCGGGAAATGGGAGGGGGGCGCATGGAGCATTGGCATCGCTTCATGCGGTGCCATTGCCATTCCCGTATGCGGCCTGTTGGTCGGGCTGTCGTTTGGCTGCCGGGCGGAGGCGGGTGGCGGCCCCATGCCTGGGCTGTTGCCAGGTCCGATCCCCAGCTCATTCAACAGCATGCGGCCAACCAACAGCATGCGGGGTGAGGCCTCTGCATCGGGCAGCGCTGAACCTGACATGGGCGCTCGCCCATCTGCAGCCGCCGCCACTGCAGCGCCGGATCCGGTCCCTGGTGCTGAGAGAGGACTCGGCAGGGGCGGCGACATGGAAGCAGACGTGGTGAGCGGAAGCAAAGCCGCTGCTGCTGCAGCAGCGGTTGCTGAGGAGGTGGGCACGGCTGCCGCGGAAGTGGACGCCGCTGGCATGGTGGCAGGTTGCAGCACGCTGGTCAGTGACGACGCGGAAGCGCTGGTAGCGAAAGGACCGTGAGCAGCACCAGCTGCACCGCCAGGCGCCCCATGCTGAGGCGGTAGCATCATCAGCGGGGCCAGCTCGTTCAGTAGGTACCCTCCGGTGGTGGGCGGCACACGGCTGCCCTCCATCGCCAGAGCGGTTGCGACTGTTGGGCGACCGAGGTGTGGGGCACCCATGATGTTGCGGATGCATGGGAGGGGAAGGGCCGATGGGGACAGCTGAGGCGTGAACGATGGTGGCACAGCGGGCGGTAGTGCACCCGCCGGCGGCGCCTGCTTGCCAGCTGTCTGCTCCGGGAAGAAAGACGAAAAGAAGAACGAGAACGGCCCAGCGCCCGAGCCCCCACCCGCCAACGCGCCCCCAGCGGACGCCGCCGCCGCCGCATCCCCTGCGCTGAAGCTCGCGGGCTGCTGCTGTTGCTGCAAATCCTCCAATGAACTGGCAATCGACGCAGCAGTGGATGCACTCGATGACGTCCAGGGGGACGCTGCCGCCCCTGTAGGGGAGCCGCTGGGGGGGCGCCGCTCGCATCCAAGAGCGCCTGCAGCGTCCGCCGAAGCGTCGTGCGTGCCTCTCACCGGGGCCTCTTGCGCGATATCCAGCTCAGCCAGCAAGCTGCTGAGCAGCAACGAGCTCGAGTCGCGATGCCTGTCCTTGCTGTCGCCGTGCTCAGGATTCTGCTGCTGCTTCTGAAGTGGGTCAGATGCCCTCAGGGTGTCCTCACAGGCAGCCGGCGCCGCTGGTGCAGTGAGGCTGTGCACGCTGGGTGACGCAGGCGCCGCAAGGGGCTGCAAAGGCACTGAGGCATCGGCAGGTGGCGCGTTGGCGCAATCGCTCACGGATCGCGGCTGCATGTGCTGGTTCTTCTGCTTGCCCTGTGGATGTGGACTGGACGTTGCGGCAGCCTTGGCCTTGCTTGGTGCCTTGCTGGCGGCTGGCGCCTGCGGCCCCTGCGCCACTGACGCACTCAACGGCGGGAAGTCTGCGGCGCTCAGCTGCGACGCCGCTCTGTGGGTGGCTGCAGGCGCAGGCGGCGCTGGCGGCACAGCAGGGCTGGCGGGGCGCTGCTGCCGCCGCTGCAGCTGCTGCTGCTGCTGCTGCTGCTGCTGTGATGGGCTGGCAGCTGCCGTCCACGACAAGGGCGGCGGTGACGCAGGCGGGGGCGGCGGAATGGGCGCGTGGATGCTTGCTCGACCTTGCGCCGCTGCGACGGACGCAGCTGTTGGGGACGCCGTACGCAGGGGAGGTCCCCAAGGCGAGGCGTTGGCGTTGCCCGCTTCGCTGGAGGCAGCAGCTGGCCGGCCAGCAGACGAGGTGGTCGAGGAGGCTGGGGAGGAAGGTGCAGGTGCAGGTGCAGGTGCAGGTGCTGCTGCTGCGAGCGCGATCTGGCAAGCTGCAGTCGCCGCCTTGGTACCAGCCGCGACGCTGCCGCCAGGCGCCGCCGTAGGAAGCTGCTGAGGCCTGCTAGGTGATGGTGATGATGCTTTCAATGTGGAGGGCGCTGCCGCACGGCCTGCCAATGACCTTGCTGCCCCGCCTGCCGCAGAGGGCAGGAGCGGCTTGCCCAGCGGTGACGGCGCCACGCTAGGTTGCTGCTGGGGATGGTGCTTGAGCGGTGCAGGCGACGCCTTGCCGCCGGCCGGCGTTGTTGGCCGTGTGCCACCGAATGTCAGTGGCGCTGCATCGGTAGCGATGGCAAGATCTTGCACCACCTCCCCGGCCTGATTATCTGCAGCAACCTCCTGCAATCCACCTTCCAGGTCCGCTGCATCTATGTTGTCATCTACATCGCCCGCAACGGATGCCGAAACTGACACCGAAAGCGACGCCGAAACCGAAACCGTCCCCACGGACCTGCCATCGGAGGCTACGGAGCGCTTCTCGCTGCCTCCGCGCGCCCCTGTTTTCTTGGCCCGGGCCTTGCTGCTACCACCACCTTGCTGCTGCTGCTGCTGCTGCTGCAGCTGCTTGGCCGCTGCCTCAGCCTCTTCGCTCTGCAGCAGCGCATTGGACGCGGCCATGGCGCCCGCCTCCAGGTGCTTGGTGGCCTCGAGGTCGAGGCGCTGCTGCAGCAGCGGCAGCACCAGCTGTAGACCGATGCTGGACCCTGTGCACGTTCATTGCCAGCAGATGCGTTTGCACAGCAGCAGACGTGAGCATACAGGCAAGTCGGGACCATACGATGCGAATGAGGGCATGGAGCGAACAAATACGCATGTGGTGTGTGCATGAGTGGTGTGCATGTGACTCCGCTGCTCGTGAGACCGTGTGCATGCAAGTGCGCGCAGATGCACCACGCAGAAAGCAAGGGATGGGCCAAACTGGGGGTCGGGAGTCAAGGCAGGGGTCAAGGGTCAGGGGTCAGGGGTCAGGGGTCGCGGGGGGAGGTCTCTCACCGGGGTCGTCGCACGCCACGTTGATGAGGTTCATCTCCAGGTGCCCCAGAGCTGCCCTGCCTGTCGCCAGCTCAGCCTCCAGCGCCTCCACCACCCCGCCCAGCGCCTCAAACAGACGCCCGTCCTCGCCATCGTCACTCACACCACCACCCGCCAGCAGGGCCGCGCACTGGTGCCGACACGCCGCCATGCGATCGTGCCAGGCGGAGGACGCTGGGCAGCGCTCCAGCGGCATCACAGGCACCATGGCGCCACACGCCGCAGACACCTGCTGGCCCGGTGAAGAATCTGGCTGCTGCAAGGTCGGTTGCTGCACGGGCGCCTTTGCTGCTACATCCACGGCCTCGCTGGTGTCAGCGGCATGCTGGGACGCATCGTGCGCGTCATGGCCGGCTCCATGCGCATGCTCATGGCATGCGCATGGCTCAGGGCCATGATGCTCCCCGTCGCATGGCTTCGGATGCTGCCGGTGGTGTAGCAGATGCGCTTCATGGTGCTGCCCCTGACGCGTGCCTGGAGCCTCCACAGCCGCACCCCCTTCCCCGCCGACAACGACACTACCGCCGCGGTCCGTGCCAGCGCCACGCGAGTGCTCGGGGCGTTCGTGGTCGCTGAGGGCGCCCTCGCTGGCGGCACTCACGCTGCTGGCGCTGCTGCTGCGCGCAAGCAGGCCCCGCAGCACTAACCGGTGGGACGCGTCCGTGCCGATGCTGCTGCCACACACACTGTCGGTGTCAGCGGGGGAGGTGCACCCGGTGCCGTAGCGCCACGCATGCTTCTGAAAATGCCGCTGCTTTTGCTTTTGCTGCTGCTGCTGCTGCTGGCAGGACCTTCCTGCTGGGGCGGAGGGAAGGGAGGCAGTGCTTTGGTCCATGGAGGAGCGAGCGGAGGTGTTGCTGGAGGCGTTGGCGGACGACGACGCCGTCCCGGTCACGCTGCTGCTGCAGCTCAGGCTGGCAGAGTGCGCGTTGGGCATGGCAGCGGCGCCAGCGCTAGCGCCAGCTGAGCCACCGTCCAGGAGCGTGATCTTGCCAGATGGCTCCGCCTGCTGCGCTGAGTCAGCGAGGAGCGCCTCCAGCTGAGACACCAAATGCGCGTACGATTCCTGCATGCATGCAGCGCATGTATAACGCGCAACCCATGCGGGAAATCATTCAGGCTCACACCACATTGTGGTACCAATATGTGGTACCGCCCTGGAGCTGCAAGTGTTCCAAGGCTAACTGTTGCCTGCACATAACTCACAGTCACATGCAGGTGTATCGCGGGACGGATACACACTGTGCAGTGTGTGTTGCTTCGCTGTACATGCACTGTGACGCAGCCGACTGGCCCATGCTCAAGACGGACTTTCGCGCATCCCAAAGCAACGCACCTGCGCCTTCTGCAGCTCGGCGGCCTTATGGCGGGACTGAGCGTCCGCTAGCCGCTTCCGCTCCGCGCCTCCCACCGCATGGCGCCCAGCGGGCCCGCCCTGCATTCAGCGTTCACATCGCGGCAGCGCGCGTGGCCGCGACATGTCGGCACCTCAGATCCAGCGTTTCACACGTACGCACATCAGATCCTTCCCTGCGTCAAGCTCCAGCTGCATGTTGTGCATGTTGCATGAGCGAGGGCCGTGCTCAGCGCACAGGTACCAAACCATAGGGTGCAGTGCTCTGTACCAGCCACCTGCCCTGGGGCAAGCTCTGGCCTACAGCTGCTCTGATGTGGTGTGCGAAGAGGAAACAGTACAACCCACACCTGCGCGTTGTCGCCAGCTTGTGTAGCGCCAGGGCCTGGGCGCTGCTCGTGAGGCAGCAACGCCGCGCGTGCCCTGCACAGCACCAGCTCCCGCTGCAGCAGCGCCCGCAGCACCTCCACCGGCAGGCCCTCTAAGACAGCGGCGCCCGCACGCCCCTGCCCGCCTGGCGGCGCTGACACTGGCGGTGCTGCAACAATGGAAGTGATGGGGGCCTCTTGAGTTTGTGGAGGCGTGCTACACCCGGTCACGCGCTGAGGCGGCAGCTGCTGTTGGCTGGTGCTCACTGCAGCAGCAGCGTGCGCAGCCGCTGCCACGCCGCTGCCGATGCTGCCCGCAGCTGCACAGCCGCCTACGGCAGCAACGGCGGCACTGCGCGCCGGCAGCAGCGCCGCCTGCGCGACCCCGCTGGCGGTGCACGCGCGCGCGAGAGCGCGCCGTGCATCCAGGATGCCCGCCCGGGTCTCCTTGACGCCTACCGCTTCCGCCGCCTGCGTGGCCTGGCGCTTGAGCGCCTCTGCCAGTAGGTCGAAGGCGGTGTCTGTGCAGGGCGGGTCGTGCGTGAGGCAGCGCTGCGACGCGTCGCGCGCCTTCTCGGCGGTGGACACGATGCAGCCGTACACCCACTCCAACACCAGGCCTGCGGCGCGAAACCACCCGTTGCGGGCATGACACAAACCGACATCAGCACAGGATACATCATACATGGCTGGTGTATCAATCGGCAGCCCATCACAGCCACCTACAGGAAGGCACGCTGATAGGTCGCACGCAGACGCATGGAACGTGGAAGGGCACCCGATGACAGCAATGCATACAAAATCGGGAAGGACCCGTAAGCGATCGGATGCAAGGAACTGCCACAACATGCAAGGAAGCACCACAGCATGCAATTGACGCAAGGACGCGCCGAAGCCTCTTGCGCCAGCCCCACCGTTCTTGACGTCATCGTCCTGCGGCTTGGAGCGGCGCGGGTGGCCGTCCCCGCCCAGCACGCGCTGCTGCAGGTGCGCCAGCCAGCGCGGGTTGACCACCAGGCGCTGCCCGCACGGCGACA
This sequence comes from Chlamydomonas asymmetrica, assembly GCA_001662385.1. Classification (NCBI taxonomy): domain Eukaryota; kingdom Viridiplantae; phylum Chlorophyta; class Chlorophyceae; order Chlamydomonadales; family Chlamydomonadaceae; genus Chlamydomonas; species Chlamydomonas asymmetrica. The sequence continues at coordinate 18,722 of BDDA01000544.1, forward strand.
GCGCCCACAGATCCAGATCCCCCAGATCCTCGCGCTCCGGATCTCCGTCCTGCGGTGCGGTACAGCAGTGGCCGTCGCATCTCGCATTGCCGCATGCACACTGGCGCTCAGCCTGCGCGTAGTGTGCAATTGGGCAGCGCAGGACATGTGCTGATGCCGCATATGGCACTTCCTGGATTGCTGTGAAGCATGGACCTTGACCTCTGGTATGGCTTCAGCATGAGGCAGCGTAATGGTGGCCAGCGCCCTGCAACAAGCTCGAGCCCACTTAGCTCAACAATGCCATATGGATACTGGCAATTCCAGGTTAGGTTATTCCTGTCCTAAAAGTGAAAGCTCCATGTAAGAATAACAGAGCTGCATAGGCCAGCACGCTGAGCTCGGTGTGTTGTAACCGGTCTGTTTATACAGAACCTGTGGAGACAGCCCGCTTGCATGCCGTCGCCGGTGCGGTGTCCCGTTAACCCCAGCGCTGGCATGCAAGCATACAACACAACCTGCAGCACACGCACAGCGCTGATGCTTCGACGAGCGTCACCTTGGGGTTGGGCTTGAGCTGGGTGCACAAGCAGTCGAGCTTCTCGGTGACGAACTCCGACATGGCTGACACCTGCACACAGCCACACACAAGCGCACACACACAGTCGTTCAAAACCAAGCACAGGCGGAGCTGGGAACGCACACTCTGGCGAGGTGTCGTCGTGCCGCTGCCCCCGGCTTGTGCAGTGACATTTTATATGCCTGTCGTCGGCGGCACGTGTGGCACCAAACACACCAAACGCGTCACCCCTGCTTTATTGTGCCGCATGCAAAACGAGTGCCATGGAGGCATCATCAGCGCAGCGCGCCGTTGTCTGCTCTCACTCGTGCTCTCACTCGTGCTCTCCCTCGCTCCATCACTCAAGACTCACCTGCTCTGGCAGCAGCAGCTCCAGGTCGCGCAGGCAGAGGTGGTGCTGCGAGGAGCCGCGTGAGGCCGCCGGCAGCGCGCCGCACACAAAGGCCGCCAGCGGGCCCAGCACCATGCCGCGCAGGTGCTCGTGCTCGTGCTCCAGCGCATCCACCTGCCAGCGCAGCGCAGGACGGCGCAACACCAGGCGGTCGGATGATGTAGGATCGCATTATGTGGCGGTTAGCAACCGCATGCCGTCTGAGCCCCTCATGACAACGCGCTGACTCTACTGTGGTGTACTGCACTGTACTGTCAATGTTATGTAATGCAAGGCACTGACGGCACTCCATGGAAGAAACCGGGATAGGTAGCGTGATTTGCGCATACGGGAGTGCCAGCGCAGCATGACACGCAAGACAGGCCTGGTATGCAGCTAGCTGCTCATCACTGGCTGCATGGGTCAGGGACGATTCAACCGTCAGGACCGCCTGCGCACAAGCGCATCAGCCTGGCTACCCTGCATGCGCTTAATCGGGGGTGTTCTCGCCGCGTCACTCACAATCATTGCAATCGCCTCCGTCTCGAACCTCCGCATGCTTCGGCACAGCTGCTCCGTTGCGTGGCGCCGCATGCGGCCGTACCGGGGCCCGCGCCCGCCAGTGCTGCCGCCGCATCTGCTGCCGCCGCTGGCGCCTCCGAAGCCGAAATAGGGTCCGTAACCGAGCATTGCGGGCCCAGAGCCCTGGGGGCCTTGCATCGCATCGCCCCCTGGCTTGACCAGCTGCTGCTGCCGCTCAGACACGCGCTCCATCAGCTTCGTCCTGTCAGTGTGCGACAACCACAATCATACCGCAAACAAGTTTGTCCAATAAGATGTACTGCATTGAACCAATAGCAACGGGTGCAGCCGTGCAGGCGTCAAAATGTCCAAAGCAAGCAAGGATAAGGCATGTGGATAGGGCACTTCCAAAGGCAAGTTGCATACTGTTGTGGTACGCAATGATGCGAGCACAAGTGTGCATGCGTGCCCCGCAACTTCAATACGCTCTTTAACACACAGCAGATTTTGCCCGCATCCCTGCCTCACATGCGGTTTCGGAGCCCCTGCTCGGCTGGCGTCTCAATCGCCAGCGGGTCCCAGTCAGGCAGGAGTTTGCGCAGGTCAGGGCTGAGGTGCATCGTCTGCAACAGGCGGGTGCACACCCACAGCGGCACAGCGGCACAGGTGAGCAGTGGGCGAAAAAGACACAATGCAGATTGGCCTGGAAGCATGCGACAGACGTGACAACGGCAGCAACAGACGTGATGACAGCCTCTGATCTCCCCCGTGCAAGCAGCTGACGATATGCCGTGGGCGGTTGGGTTGCATGCCTGCATGCTGGCGGCACGCGCACACAGGCACGCATGCGGGCAAGCGGTACGGCGGCCTCAGCGTTGCACCTTGGCACGCACCACAGTATGGCGCCGGAACTCTTCGGCGTCGTAGAACTCAGTGCCATCGATATGGTCGCGCCACACCTGCATGATGCAGTGCAAACGAGTACCAGCGCAGTCGTACATGACACGGTGTGAGCTGATTACTGCCCAGCACGCCTGTAACGGTACAACCCAGTCCTGAGGCATGTGCAGGGGAGGGGGCCAAGGAAGCGACCGACCCGCGAGTTGCCGCTGCTGTACAACAGTACTGCAAGCCTGCAAAGCTCGGCGTGTGCGGTGACCCCAGCTGGATGCTTTCTGTTTGGTCACAGCGGGGAGTGGCGTGTTGCCCAGCATGCCTACAGCCCACACCCACATCAAACACCCATCTCGCCACTCCCCAGCACGAGCCAACCACGTGCCCCGTGGGCCTCACACGTATCAAGCTGTCATTCTGCCACTGCCTTTCCCCAGGGACTGGGCCAGGCACTTTACATCGCTGCTGACCTTCCATGTGCCTCGGGCTGATAGTCGTGAGAGTGACTCCTCCAGCGCCTCCTCCAAATTGGCCTGGTCTGCGACATACGGGTCCGACTCACTGCCGTATGCATCTGCAGGACAGTAGCGCCACGCACACGGCACAGCAATAGATACATTATTAACCCACCTGTCGCCATGAGCGTGCGCAAGTGTCCCCCCACCTCCCTCCCCTCAGTGTGGGAGCCGCCCGCGCAAACAGTCACCCCACAGGGGCTCGATGGCGCAGAGGGCACGACGCAAGGCCCATACAGAGAATACATGAGTGTGCAGGGAGCAGTGGGTTTGTTGTGCCTGGCTGTCGAAATCCAAGGCTGCACACGATGATGCGTACCCGCTGCAAAACTGTCCTTGCAGGTCGTGGGCTAGCCAGGATGTGCAGCAGAGCAGTGGAACCAGTTGAAACTCAGAATCACGTATCACAGAGCAGGCTTGCCTGCGTGTTGCCTGGCTGTGTCCGCCAGGTTCCGAGCTGCCTCCCTGAGTTCTGGCAACGTCAACGATAACAGTTCCATTTGCTTCCCCTCGTCCAGCATGCGCCACAGAGGCTTGACAATAGTGACCCGCTCATGAGGCTGGAGGTGCAGAAGATGATCCAGAGCAGGGTCAGCCTACGGCAGACAAGGGCAGCAAGCAAGGCAGACCCGGGTGCGACAGGCGTGCAGCCGACAGCAGAGCGCTGGTGCGCCAGGCGCCTGGCATTCTGCGGGTGTTCCCATAACATGAACTGTTGTGCATAAAGCTCTGAAGTGTAACAAGATAGGCAACCGCCAGGCCTGCTCAAAGGCACCCGCTGCTTCAGCCCTGAAACAGATGCAGGCCGTCGTGTGTGTTGACCGTAGTGAGCAGCCCCGGGTGCAGAGCACACAGACAGTATTGACCTGTCAAAGAACTTTTATTCCAACACAAGCAAGCCTGGTTACGGCGTAGGTGTGTAAGGGTCTGTTGCCCAAAGCCATAAACATAATGGCTCGAGCTAGACTAACGGGACCTCAACGGGACGACAGCGTCTTCTGTATCTCAACACGGGCAAATCAACAGATAATGCATAGTGCTGCTTCGCGGCCTCGCGGCATCGAACGTTGGAAAAGAATGTCAATGTGGAAACCCTTGATGTTAGGGGCCCCTAACTCCGTGTGCGCGCTCCCAGGCGTGTCTCGGGCGTCAACTCACCTGTCCCAAAGCGCGGTTCGCCTGCTTAGGCTGCGCCTTGCCCTTCTTCGCTTTTCCTTTCTTCGGCATCACCCAGAACGTACCTCAACACGCACCCGCTTGGTGCCCCCGCAACTTCATAAAACGAGCCTCACATCACGTTTTTAACAACGAGTGTCAGTGTGTTCAACAAAGAGTTTGAATACTTGTGCAAGCCTGATGCCCTAAACACTCGCGATTTGGCTGCCGAAACCGGATCGCATGGGCGTTGCATCGCAGGGCAATTGCGTTAGCATGCAGGATATACATACATGATACATTTCTTCCAGGAAAAGGCGCACTATTTCTTGGGCCCTCAGCCGCATCTGCCGCCGCATGCTATGCAACAGTTGTGCGTGGGCTGGACAGGAGAGAGTGGACCATCACACAATGCAGAAACAGCAAACACAGCTGTGTACCAAAGTGCGACTGGCCTAACCGCTGCCCGCATTCACCTGCAACCACTTCACCGTGCTGGACAAGAACGAATGCAGGTGCCAGCCTTGAGCTGCTTGCTGTCAAGACTGCAAGCGGGTTTGCGTACTGAACAGTGCACACAAGCAGGACTGAGACACAGCAGTTCGGGACTCCATGCGTTTGGCCACCCCTCACCCCTGCACGACATCTGTTGCATCCCACATGCTTTGCGTAAGGGCCTTCCAGAGTACACATGCAGATTTGGTGTCAGATACATGCAGCGCCACACACGCCTCGATCGTGGTGCGCGGTGCACTGCAATCCTGCCATAACTGTAGCCCTCCCGGCAGTTGATAAGTGATTGCGCCTGGACCTTGCTGCGCCGCTGTCTGAATTCATGTTCACCAGCAAGCTGCAAGTGGTGTGTGCCATACTCCCGCAGGGGGTGGGCCCACACCCTCGCCTTGCATGAGAATGCGACGCTACAAGCAGCGTCGTGGTATCCTGGGCGCATAGCTGATTCCATGGTGGCGCCACGGGTATGCGACTCAGAAAAGAGGGGCAAGCATCAGGGCCAAGCATTTGGGGCACATGCAAGCCCTTGTGCAACGCATCCCTCCCTCGGTTTTCGCCGTGCACCGTGCCATCCTGATTGCTGTCCTTGCGTTCGACCGAGTGCTGCACATAACACATTACCGAACTGGAACAGAAACACAAGGTGCATACGGGCCAGCGGATCAAGAGGTTATCGCAGCATGCAGCCGTCAGTACCAGCCTGGTTCGAATTCGCATTCATGCAACAAGCGTCGCACGACGCCAGCCATGGTGCAGCAGGCCACAGGCGCAGGCTGGCAGCGTTCCGTCATACGACCATGCGTGAGCCTCAGGCACATACGCGTGAATGTGCACAACCCTGGTCTGCTGGCCCCAACAGCCCCACTGCCAAGCATGCACGCGCGAACCCGCAAGGCGACAAGGTGGCCCGGCCAGCGCCTCCTTGAGTGGCAGTCACATATGCGTTACTTGGGCGCGGGGCGCACTGTGTGCCCAGCAGGCCCTATCTCCCACCGGCCGCCAGATCAGCCCAGAACCCTCGCTCGCCATCGTCAGGTGCAGTCTCTATCCTTAGGCATATGCTCACTGCACGGCCCCACGGGAATCACGCTGTGTAGCCCCACGGCCGCCTCTTCCTGTCCCACCGGCCGCGACCCAAGGCCATCCGCGCGTGCACAGTACCCCAACATCCCCACAGGCGCCCATGCACCTTAATCCCTGATGCTCATGAGGCATGACGCTGTTGCCGTGTTCAATTTGCGTGTGCGTCGTTGATGGTACGGGTGTGTTTGCCTGTGTCGCGAAAGCATGGCGCACGCGCATGACATCCCCGTTGACCAGAGCGCAACGACAATCCTGCTAGCGAACAGTCATCACAGCACGGAACGGTGGGTAGTGCTCACTGCCAAATAGCTACCCGCATCTGTGCATAGGTGTCATGACTACAGTGCCTGCTTGCCTTATTAGCCACCTCTAATGTGTCAAACGAACCAACCTGAAGTGTCATGCGTGCTGGATGCTGGATGCGGCACACCACGCACTGGCATGTGTGCAGCATGATTGCACTCACACAGCTTGTCCACGCTTGCATCCAGACCAGCAGCCCGTCAGCCACATGCACCCTCAACTTGGCACCGCCAGCTCCAGCGGCCCCCCTATGGGATGATGGTGCTGCAGGGGGCGCCTGGCTCAGCCACTCCTGGAGCGGTGGCAGCTGCTGCCGCTGCAGCGGCATCCACCGCAGCGGCATCCACCGCAGCAGCACGCGCATTCCCCGCCCCGCTTTCCGCGTTGCTGCTGCCACTGCCGGCTGCAGTCGCACCTTGGACATCCGCTGTGCCAGCATCCCCGACAGCATCTCCATCAGCATCCCTGCCAGCAGGCGGGCTGTCAGCATCTCCGCCAGCATCGCCAACAGCATCCCCCCCATCAGGGATACCATCAGCATTGCTGTCGCCGGCGTCCCCAGCAGCGGGCGCGTCCGGCACTGCGCCGGCGGCATGCGCCCGGGCCCCGTCCTCCTCCTCCTCCTCGTCCCCCCTCCTGCCCTGCGCAGTGATCTGGTAGGTGAAGGGGTCCATACGGAAGCCCCGGCCCAGGCGCTGCAGCTTGCCCTGCTGCCACAGCCTGTGCATGTGGGGGGAACGGGTGACGCAGGCAGAACGGATGGAGAGGCGGGGGCGGGGGGCATGATTGAGAATGGCAGGGGTGGGAATGCACCAGCATGACCCCGGCGCGTTTCATGTTGATGGTAGAATGGGCTGATGAACACACCATGGGCAGGAGGGATTTACAGCGGCAGACGCAATGGTGCATGCACAATGCTTTACGACATGCTTTCACTCACAGCGCACATGCGCAGGGCGTGTGGAGAGTATGGTCATCACACAGACGTTCGGTGCAGCATCAACCTGCGCATCAGACCCTCTCCCTCCCCACAACACCATGCAGCGTGTGTGGCAATTGGCACACAAGAGGCCTGGTGGAGCGCGCCCCCACCCCCCGTCCCCCACCACCCCCAGCGCCACTCACCAGCGCACCGCCTTGCTGGTATCCGGCGTGTTGCCAAACTCCTCACGGAAGCCCTTCTCCCTCCACACCACCTCGTCATCTGCATTCCAATGACCAGTCACAGCAGGCGCATAAGGAAAGCCAGTCGACGGTGCGCGGTGCACTTGATCAGGCGCGGGTTCTTGGCTACAGCCCGTCAACAACGGACGACCAGTCAATACGTAACACCAGGAGTGGGTGTGTAGTGAGGCCGGTTATTTTGCCACATGTGCGCTCCGTGTGTGAGTGTAAGTGGTGGAGGCAAGTACGTGTCGTGCCATGCAGGCTGAGAGAGCGCACTGCGCAACGTCGAATCACACTTTGGGATCACTCTCACCCTGTTGCCGGACCTTGACCATGATGAGCCCAGCGATCCGTACTACGTTGCTCATCTTCTCGGGCGGGCGGTACTTGGGCTTGGACTTGGGGTTGCTACTGCCGCCCCCACCACCGCTGCCGCCACGGGCGCTGGCGCCAGCACTGCCAACACGCGCACCGCCCCCAGCGCTGCCGGGGCGGGCACGGGCGCTGCCGGCACCGCCGCTGCCGCCACGTGCACTGCCCTCAGCAGCGGCACTGCTGCTACCACCGCCACCGCCACCGCCGCCGCTGCTGTTGGCACGCCAGTTAGCTCCGTTGCCGGCGTCATCGCCAGCAAGTGCCGCAGCGCGTGGCTGGGAACCTGCGGCGGGTGCCTTGCTGCCGCTGCTGGCCCCCGCAGCAGAATGTGTCACCAGGTGGGTGCACTGGCCCCTACTGCCTTGCCCCGCCCCACCTGACCCAGCCGCACGCAACCCAGAGCCACAGGCTGCATCGCCTGCTTTACGCTGCGCCGCAGCTGCAGCCACTTCCGCCACATGGCTTCCACCGTGGCCCGGGAGTGCGGCTCCCACTGCTGCTGACGCAGCACGCACAGCGGTCCGCTTGGCAGCAGGAGCGCTGCCCGGCCGCACACGAGGCCCCCACCCTGGATCACCATCAAGCTCGTCCTCTGACTCCTCCTCATCGCTGCTGTACGATTCTTTATGCTGAGCGCGTGGACGCTTCTGCGCGCCTGCAGGCAGCCGCTTTGGCACAGGCTCGCTGGTCAAAGGTCTCACGCCGCGAGTCGCTGGCTGCTGCTGCTGCTGCTGCTGCGATGACAAGGCGTGGCCAACGCGCCGGATTGCGTGAGGCGGCAGCGCTGCTGCCGCAGGGACCACGATGTCTATGCCGTGCGGACTTGCGCGCTGCTGCTGCTTGGCACGCTTGGCAGGGTGCGGTGGAAGGGGTGGCAATGGAGGCGTGCCTTCAACCGCGCGTTTGCTAGGTACCTTGGCAGGCGGCGCAGACACATGTGCCCGGCCAGAGCCAGAGCCGGAGAACGGGCCGGCGGCTGCGGTTGTGAGGGCAGGGCCATGAGCGGGGCGTTTGGCGACAGCGTTGCAGCCACCACCAGTGCTGCAGCCACTCACGGTGGCGGTGGCGGTGACAGTCGCGGAGCTGTGGGAGGATGCCTTGTTGGCGGCCCTGGTGTTGTGGTTGCGGTTGCTGCTGATGTAGTGGTATGACAGCAGCAGCTCCGCATCCTCAAGGGAGGGCTCGTTGACAGCCACCGGCTCCGGAGCCGCACTGCCCTCACCGAGACCAGCTCCGAGACCGGGAAGCTGGCGGTTCTCCACCTCAGCGTGGCGGCCAGCAGCCAGCCTGCTGCTGCGGCTGTCATTGTTGGCTGCCAGCCCTGGCAGCGCCTTGGCCGACGCCTTTGAGGCAGCGCATGCAGCCTTCTCCGTATTCGCCGCCGGGCTGCGCTCGCTGACAGTGCTTTTGGCATTAATCCCTTGGGGCGAAGCACCGGCTTTGCTGCCTGCGGTGGCGCTGACGGGAGGCCGACCGCCTGCACTGGCACTGTGTGGGCCCGGGCGCTTCTCCTGCTGGCTGATGAGGCTGGCGATCGCCTCGTCTGCTTTGCGTGCCGCGGCCCTACGAGGCACCACCTGCCATGGCGACACGGGCTGCGGTGGCGCTGGCGCTGGTGGAGGTGCCTGCGCTGGCACTGCCTGCTGGGGTTTGGCATCTGCATTTGGGGAGGCAGGTGCGCCCACCAATCCAGCGACATCGCTGTGCGATGAACGTGGCTCCGCACCGCCGCTAAGCATACCACCACCGCCGCCACCACCGCCGCGAGCGTCGCCGCCACCGTCACCGCCAGCAGCGCTGCCGCCGTTGTTGCCCACACCATGGTCCTGTGAGGCAGCACCAGGCACGGCCGTGGCCAGCACTTCGGCTATTGGAGCAGGCTCCTCATCAATGGGCTGCTTGACGGGGGCGGCGGCGGGTGCATGAGCAGCTGGTGCCGGGCCTGCTGCCACATCGGGTACGGGAGTGATTGTTGCGGCTGTGACGCCCGGCGCTGCCAGGCCGCCTGGCTGCGGCTGATCGTGCTGCTGTGTGGTAAGACCAGCCGCAGCCGCAGCCGCCACAGCCGCCACAGTCGCCACAGCCGCCACAGCCGCCTCAGGCGCAGCTGCAGGAGCGGACGCAGAGCCAGACGGACGAGCAGCAACAACGCTACTGGCGTTGCAGGGAACGCCGGCATCCGGTGCTTGTGCATCAGGTGCATAAGTACCCGACGAATCGGCCATTTTGCCGCTGCGCGTCTGCCGCATCGTCCGCCTGGCAGCAGCAGGGGGGTTCTGCTGCTTGCTTTTAGGCTTCGGACGAGATGGCTTCACGCGCACTGCGTTGCCCTCGACCAGGGCATCCCTGCTGCACATGCCGTCGAGCCGTGTCTCAACAAACGCGGCGGTGCTGTCGTTGCAGACTGCAGAGGGCACTGGTGGCGCGCGCTCCGCTGCTGACAGTGCTGCTGTATCAGTCACAGCAGGGCCCAATGACGCCTCAGGGATAGCTGCCGGAGCCGCCATGGGTGCCGCCACCGCCGCCATTGCCGTGGCATTGCGCATGGCGCTCAGGATCTGCATCAAGTAGCTGCCGCCTGAGGCTTCATGGCTGCACGCTGCTCCCTGCTGACCATCGCCCGTTTCCATACCCGCTGCCCTCTCATCCACACCATCACCGCCATCTTGCCCGGACTCAGGGCCGGCAGTCATGCTTGAATACCGCTGCGCAGGCTGTACCAGGCCAGCAGGCGCGGCAGCACTAGGTGGGATGCTGCTGGGTTCCGGCAGTGGCTGAGGAGCACCGCATGGAGGGCACGTGCTATCGTGCTTGATCGCCACCTCCTGCGTGCCTTCCTGCCTGACCTCCTCAAGCCGGGGCATGGTTGCTGCCGGCACTGGCATGTGCCCAGACGTGCGGAGAGGCTGCTGCTGAGCAGGCGAGGCGGATGCGAGCAGCTGAAGCCGCTGCGGCGGCGACATCAGCAGCGTCCTGATGAAGCTACCACCCGCCCCACCGCCGGGCGATTTGCTGTCGGGGCTCTGCAGCATGCGCAGCATGGAGCCCAGCTGACCGCTGCTGGTGCTGCTGCCCGGCGCATCATCCTCCAACCCCAGCAGCCCATCCGCTTCTCCATGCATGCCAGCATGCATGTCAAACAACAGCGCATCTTCAGCAGCCGCATTGCAACGCATCGCTGCTGGAGGGGGGCTGCCGATGCCGTTAGTGCCAGTAGGCATGTGATCGTTGACCACCGTAGGCGCTCCAAAGACCTGCTGGCCAGTGGCAAGAGCGGCAGCAGCTGATACGGAAGCAGGCTCCGTAGGTGCGGCGGAGGTGCGGCGGCGGCGCTGCCTGGTGCTCGGCGCTGGCGTCATTGCAACTCCCGCAGAAGCGGATGCCACCGCGTCAGCTGCAGCAGCAGCGCCTGTGTGTTGCAGCACATCACCGGATGGCTGCATGGGTTGGAAAAGCGAAGGGTAGGTAGCTGCCGCACTGGCTGCCGCAGTGCCAGTTGCTTGCGAGGGCAGCTGTGCGGCTGCCGGCATGGATGTCGTGGGCGGTGGCAGGCCGGGCAGGGTAGGCAGCGCATGCTGGTTGGCCGCCTGCAGGTGAGCCTGGTGGCTGGGAGCTGCCTCCTCAGGAGTGGTGCTTGCAGGCGCCGCTCCAGAGATGCCGCGAATACGCAGCTTGCGGGGCTTCAACGAGCCCCCAGCAGATGGTGGCCCAAGCGCCACAGCAGCTGCCGAATCGTCTGCTGCGTTGGAGGTGAGACCAGCTCCTAGCTGTGCAGCTGCTGCTGCTGCAGTTGCAGGTCTTGCGCTGTTACGCGTCGCCGCTTTGCTGCCTGCCACAGCCCTCCTGCCAGCGGCCCTATGAGGCACCACTTGTGCATCACCGTCAGGCGTATTGCCAGGCGGAGCAACGCGGTTGGCAGCCGCTGGGGCCTGCACCGCGCCCCGGCGTTGGTGCAGCTGCTGAGGAACCTGGGTCTCCTGGTGATCCTTCTTGATGGTAGGCGGGCTGGCGAGCATCGCGTCCGTCAGCGCAGAAGGGTTGAGGGAATCGACTGGCACAAAGACGTTGTTAAAGGCGTGCGCGTTGAGGGAAGTCACGTTGGCCAGTGCGTGGTCGGTGTTGGAGGCGGGCGCGTGGTGGTGGAGCCCAGGCTGGAAGCTGATGTCGCAATGATAGCCCTGGTGAGGCTGGTGCATCAGGCCACTGATGTGGTTGAAGTTAGCGGCAAGTGAGTCGCTTGTAGCAAACGCCGCAAGGGCAAGGTTTGGTTCAAACGCTGCGGGGTGCAGCTGGTTGCCGAAGTTGTGCGGGAGGCTGCTCAGCCCTGAAAACTGAAAGCTTGCAGCGTGTGATGTGAAGCTGGGCTGAAGCAGTGCAGCTTGTTGATGCCCAGGGTTGTGGGGTGCACTCAGTGGGTTGAGTGGGTTTGTTTGCGTGGTGGCAGTGCTCAGTGCTGCGTTTGAAACGCCTTGAAAGCCCGCCCTGTAAGCTGCCTGCTGCTGTTGATGTGGCGAGGCTGCGCCAAGAGATGGAGGGTACATGAGGAGACTATGGGAGAGCTGGTGGTTCTGCTGTTGCTGCTGCGGTGCCTGACTCCCGGCTGTGTTGCCACCAAACGTCCTGGCCCCTGACTGCAGCGGCGACAGCTGCGGCTGCGCAAACGCGGTGGCCCGGTCAGCCGAGAAGGGCTGCTGGGAGGACCTACAGCCGTTCTGTGCAAGGGCCCAGAGGTCCGGGTGAAGGCTCAGCATGGGGTTTCCAAACGCGCTAGGCTGCGCGAGCCCGGGCTGTTGACCTCCGCCGCTGCTGACCCATGGTACTGCTGTGGACCCGTAAGCCGCGTGCTGTGTGACGCTTCCCGCCTGCTGCTGCGCCTGCTGTGGCCAGGCAGCCACACTGTGCTGTGCTTGCAGCAAGCTGTGATTGCTCTGGTTGCCCTCACCGGCAGGAGGAAAACTGAGCTGTTGGTGGTGCATGGAAGCGTCTCTGAAAGCGGGTGTAGCAAGTTGGCTGGTGGCGTTGGCAGTGTGGAGAGCAGCGGGCTACACCTGACTATAGCATGCTGCCCAGTCTCAAGAAGAACCCTTGCCTAGCCACACCTGTGCAGGCAGGGGGGCACCACAGTAGCCACAGGCACACGCCGCTCCCTCGTCAGTTTGCTGCCCAACACGCTTCTGTGTAGAGGCTACCATACACTCGCAGGCAAGTACATCATGGCACGCGATGGGCTGCTGCTGGGTCTGCTCCTATGAGCTGTGCAGTGGTCACATACAGGCCTCTCACTCACCTGCTGCACCCTGGTCCCGAAGCAGCCGTCAAGGTCAACCCTGCCGACAAATAGAATGAACACACGCCGACACCTCGCCCTAGGCAAACAACGGAGGAGATGTGTTATCTAAGGTACCCGGAAACCTTGGTGGATGAGTTTGTGTCGTGTGGGGATATGAGGCGCATAATGACAACTGGTACGACTTGCAGGTTGGGCTTGCCTGGGTCCCCATTTTGCCGCCAAAATCTCATCTGCATGTGTGATGATGACGATAATGCACGTGCGCCCTGTGCTGCCCATGCAGGAGTCAACACGCACAATTGCACGCTGAGATTGCTCGCAAACACAGGGGAGCATGGCCAGGCTGTGATTCGCCACTGCCAGGTGGCATCTGTCACATACTCGCGCCTGTGCCAGCTCAGGCGCGCACTTCGATACGTGCTGTTTCAAACGCTGTCAATGCAAAGCAGCCTACATGCCACTGTGCGGAGACCACCCAGACCACCCAACGCACTATCAAATCCAGGAAGTGCTGCTGCTTTGCTCGCGTTCCGCTGACCTCCTCTGAAAATTGTGAACACGCCTGAGCCACAGCAGCGCGCATGCGCCCACACGCGTATAGCGGCCCCAATCCAATCATGCCAGTTTCAAGCTCAATCACTGCATCGCTGTGCTTTCCCAACCGCCTGCAATGTAAATAGCACTTTGCCTACTAAACATGCGTGCATGCATGCAGGCCCAGCGAAGGAGCTGACACATACGGTTGGTTCAGCCCGATTAACACAATGTGTCCTCCCTCAGTCGCTACCTTCCCGCATGTCAGCGTGTGGCTGGTGGCAGTGCAGGCATGCTGCTGCGCTTGGCAGCTGGGCCCATTCATTTGCATGTCCTTGCAGCAGCAGACAATACACACCAATGCTGGCGCATTTTGGGGTACATTCTAGGCGCTGCTGCTGCATGGTTGGTTGACTTACATCACTTGGCCTATCTGGCCATTCATGGATGCTGCTGCTGCATGTTGTGGCATGTGTGTAGACTTCCAGGTCTCAGTGCAACGTTTTGTTGACCTGTTACAATCCATGGCCAGCGGTGACGGAAACAGCGCCAGACATCGGCGTGCGGCACAGCGGAACTTGGGAGTGGCACAGGGAGAAGTGGTAGATACCTGCCCTGGCTATGCCATACGCAGCATGGGTGCATTGTATTTACGTGCTTGTGCGGCGTATTGTACCTTGATTGGTTTCAGGCGTGAGTGAACTCCTTGCATTGTGAGCAAGTCTGCCTGGTGCTGGTGTTACTGGTGTACTTCGGCTGCATGCGTGGCAACGACACAGATGCGACGAGCCACAGGCAGATGTACCTGGGGGGGGGTGATTTCACGCTGGCAGCTTGTCACAACACGCAAACCCTACCACCATCTGGAAGCTCACTGGTATCGGGTCTGTCTGACTTTCAACCAAGCTGCAAGGTGCTGCGCTGCCTTACTCAGCAGTGGCGCGACCTGTTGTGTAGTGGGAACTCGTAAGAAGCGCCCAGGGCAGGATGTCAAAACTGGGAGGAGAAGGTGAGAACTTTGCCATACCTATGAAGCTTTACAGTTCACTTGACGGCTGGGTGATTGTGCCAGCTTCGTGCCTGACAGTCCGTGTGAACCGCTAGCCGAAGCCAGGCCCTTGCCGTCGTGCTGCTTCCTGCTGTGCTGCTGCATACATATTCATATTGCAACGCCTCCTGTCTGCCAACTCGTGCAGGCGAGCTGGACACCTTGAAGGCCAGCCTAATCATGAACTCGGAGGCAAAGTGAGTACACCCAGGGCTTTCGGTGTTAGGGCTGTGGGAAGATGGTGCCAGATTCAAACGGCACATCTGTTCAGCCCGCACTCCTGGCCCTTGGCAGGCCAGATACATGTACACACGCAGACGAAACATAGCCTGGGTACACACTTGCAGGTGTGGGTCTGGTGCTGAATATGTTGACTGGCCATCCCTGCGTGCAGGCCAGCGTGCACAGTGCACAGCACAGGCAAGCGAAATGGTGGCAAGCTGAAAAGCTGCAGTTATGCCCTGGTGCTGGTTACTTCGCAGGCCCTCAAAGAAGCTTGGACTTGGAGGTGCGTTGGCACAGCTTTTCGTTGCGTCACCAACCACGCACTGGCTGCGTACTGGGCTTGTGCAGTCAATCTGCTGCTGGACGACTGGACCACCTGCACAGCGCACAAAGCGTTCCTGCTTGTGCTCCCCATATCTTGTATTCATATTCGGAATTCTTGCCTTGCTCAAGTAAACAAAGCGCTTCATACCTGCACACTGCCCACCCTGCTGCCGCTTGTGCCTCCCACCTGCTGTGCAGCCATGGACGATGATGATGACGACTTCTTCAAGGAGTTTGACGTTGAAGATGATTTGGACAGCTTCAAACCCACGGTGGCCCCTCCCAAGCCTGCTGCGGCTCAGAAGCCCCCACTGCCTGGCAAGGCCGCGCAACCCACGACGTCAGGCGCTGCCTCTGGGGCAGGTGAAGGCCACGACAACGATGCGTTCAGCGACGACGACGACCTCATGGCTGACCTGGACATGTCCATGTCGAAGGGGCATGGTTTAGGCCCCACAGGAGGTACGTTGCCGTGTTGGCATGCTTCCTGGGGTGCGCTGCTGTGACTCCGTTGTGCACCGTGTACCATCACAGCGTTAGGCGCAGCGAGGAAAACACACGCAGTGGCAATGTGGTATGCACGCAGGTTGCTGGGGGCATTGTGGGCTCACAGAGATCTCGTGTACAATATTTTCTTGTCAACAACCACAGTGCGTTTGCGCATGCAAACACTGCAACCTGGCTTTCGGCGTGTATGCATGCAGTGCAAGTACATGGTAGGCAGCAACAGTGTGCACACGCACTGCTGGTAAAGACTGACTTCACGTGACGCTTGTGCCATGCACTACGCAGATGTGGACAGCGCCGTCGTGTCGGGTGCTGGCGGGATGGATGACGGCGACGACGGCGCCGTGGGGGGCATGGCGGCGTCCGCCGACGCTGCAGGGGTCCACCCAGCAGCCATCGTCGCCGCTGCTGCTGGCGACGAGCCTAACGCAACAACTCCTGCTGCCCAAGACGCATCCGTGGCTGCACCGCTGGCGGCTAACGGCGCCAATGGGGGCATGCAGGGGGTGACCCAGGTCGAAGCTCAGCAGCAGCTGCTCGGCATCGAGCCCGCTGGCACCGCAGGTCCACCGGCACACAGTGTACCGCTGCCAGTCACCACAATTCCCGCTGCTGCCCTGCAAACTGCTGAGTCTACGGCCACGACAGATGCCCACATGGGCACAGCTGCCTCCGCACCCGAAGATGCTGCAGATGGACCCCAGGGGGCCGCAGCGTCGAGTGAGTGCTTGGAGAATGCTATTGCCGCAGCCGTGCCCGATATAGACATGGTGCCTGAGACGCAGTCGCATGCTGAGCGCCAGACGCAGGCGGATGCCGCTCCAGCGCCGGACGCAACGCAGAAAGACGCGATGGAGGGCGTTGAGCCGCCTCCATCAAGCTCCCTGCGTGCAGCAGACGCAATGGACATTGACGTAGCCATGCATGCTGCGGGTGCGGCGGCAGCACCACAGGCCGCGGAGGGTGAGCGCCAGGCAGTGCTGATGCAAGCGGCTGCCACTGCCGACAGCGCTTCGCCTGCTGTTACGCTGATGGAGGCGGGAACACCTGCTGCGGCGTCTGCTGGGCCCCTGCTGGCAATGCCTGTGGAGCAGCAGCAGCAGCAGCAGCAGCAGCCGAGCAGCGACATCACCAGCACCAACAGCGGCACCACTGCCGATGTGGGTCACGCGTCAATGATGATGGATGCGACACCATTGGAGGCGCCTGCGTCATCCCCACTGATGCCAATGATGCAGCAGCATGCTCGCTTGGCGGTGGAAGGGGCCCCCGCCACGGTGGAGGCAGTCGAGGCCTCATCAGCGCCCGTGGCAGGCAGCATCATGGCACCAGTGGAAACCGCACTGGTGGCGCCTCAGGTAGGGACTTGCATGCAGGTCTTCACCATTCACCCCCCGTGAATCATGGGATCATGGCGCATGGCAGGTGCTGAACCACCCGTACTGGCCTGCGAGGCCACCAGATGTGCAGTCAATTGAATAATCCCGTGCTGTGGCAGGCAGGTTATGCGCCACGATGGCAGCATGATGGCAGCAAGGTTCCGTGCCCAACCATGGCACCAACATACATGGTCGAATCAAGCAATCCCCATTCACTGCGATCACGTGACGGTGCCATCACAACAACTTCACCTCATGGTACGGCGCAATTCAACATTGTCACAGTCAACACGTCACCAGGTACAACGTATTTGGAGTCTCCATGTAGTATGAACTACTCACAAGCACTGGATTTTCCATGTGGTGCATGCATGGGTGCTTGTGCAGGCGGTTGTCCAGGCTCCCGCCCAGCCGTCGCCTTTGCCGCCTGCCCAGCCGCCTACCATCACGCCAGTCATGGCCATGGCGCCCACCAAGACCGCGCCGGCCCCGCCACCGGCTGCTCTCCTCAGCGCAGCGCCTCCCGTATCCTCATCATCTTCTGCGCACAATGTGCAAGCCCCGGTTGCGTCAGCTGCACCCAAGATCGACGCTGCGCACGCACCACCAAGCAACACGGGCTTCTCCTTCCCAGCAATGGCGCCTTCCGCTGCACCCGCCGTCCCCATGTCGCTGCCATCCGGTGCCCTCCAGCAGCCTAACACTGCCAGGTTGCAGCCGCAGCAGCCGCCACCGGCAGTGAGCGCTGCACCTGCGGGTGGAGTAGCGGCTGGCGCGGCGCCGCCATCCGGTACCACAGCTGCGGCTGGCTCTGCTCTGCATGGGACCCGGCAGCAGGTGCATGCGCAGCCAGTGGGCAGCGGCATTAAGCAGATGCTGAGCCTGCAGTCCATGACAGGCAGGCAGGCGCCTCCGCCAGCGCCTGTCGTGGCAGCCGCCCCTGGCGGCGGCAGGGAAGCCACGCCCACTGCGCACGCAGCGCACCTGGCCCCGAAAGCCCCTGCCGCACCTTCCCCTGTAGCAGCCCACCCGTCACTACAGCAGCAGCAGCGAGCACCACTGCCCCTGCCCCTGCCCAGGCCAGGAGTATTGCCCGCCTCCGCTGCAGCGAACGCTGCTTCTGCAACTGGCCAAGTGGCCGCAGGCGGTGGCGGTGGCGGTGGCGGTGTCAATGTGTTTTCCTTCGCCCCCTTGCCGCCCACACAGAGTGGTGGTAACAGCGGCACCGCTGGGCTGAAGCCGGCTCAGCAGCACCCCGCGCTGGGTGGCGGTTCTGGTGCCGTCAGGACCGCCTCAGCCATGACCCAGATGAACAGGGCTCAGCCAGGTATGGCGCTCACCAACCCTCCCACAGCTGGCGGGGCTGCTGCTGCTGCCCTGGGCACCGGCAGCATGTCGGCTGGCCTATCAGCACTGCCGGCCCAGGCAACCGGCATGCAGCCAGCACCTGATACCCGCGCCCCTGCAGCTGCACAGCTGGCCAGCAACACGATCAGCCGGCCTGTCGGCATGCTTCAGCAACAGCTTTATGGACCGACCGCTGCTGCTGGTGCTGCAGCGACTCCAACAACCATCATGCCTTCGCCCGCATCCGTTGATACCAGCGATGCAGGGTCCCCAGTACAGAGCCTCGTAACCGCTCCCCCGGGCGACAAGCCCATATCAACCCCTGCACCCACCCTGGGTGGCGCAGGAGCAGGCGCAGGCGCAGGCGCTGACTCATCCTACTCCTCCCGCAGCAGCTCCTCCAGCTTCTTCTTCGATTCTGGAGCGCATGGTTACGGAGCCTCCAGCATCGCCAGCGCCGCTAGCGCTGCGGCGCCCGCTGGCAGTGCCAGCACCCTCGTGAGCGGCGCAAGTGCCATGGCGACGCCCACGCCTGTGCGTGCCACGATGCTGTCTTACCCTGACCATAACAGCTCCGGAGCAATCCAGGGTCTCAGCCCACCCGCCGCGGACGCCACAACTCCGCACGACCAGAGCGGCAAGGCCGTTGCACCACCAGCGCCTGCGCCGTCTGGCGGAACGGTGGCTGGTATGCCCGGCGGAGGTCCTGCACCCAGCAGGCCGGCCCTGCAGGGCGCTGGTGGCATGGCACCGCCGGCGCAGCCGCCGCGGCCCCAGGCTGGGGCAGCGGCAAATTCAGGCCAGGCAGGGGTCGAGGCTGGCGTCACTGCCGCTGCCGGCGCTATGGCTGCCGCTGGTGCTCCCAACGGAGCAGCTGCGAGTGGTGGTGAGGCCGGCGGTGCCAAGCGTGAGCCGCCGCGTGACTTCATCTCCGCCGTAAAGCGCCTTGAGCTGGTACGCAGTGGGACTCACCTCCTGGCGGTGCTGACCTGAACCAATGCCAACTCAGAAGCACAGCTTGGTTTTGGTTATGCCGACATTGCACTGCACATGGCTGTGGTGTATCATCTGTGCGTTGCCCTTCTGGGGGATGAGTCGGCTCTCGCAGGAACTACCCACCACCATCAAAGGGGCATGACACAAACGCCCCCTACATCACTTATCAATGCAGCAGTACAAAGCTGCACATGGCTCATTGCTTTGCTCATCCGATGTACCGTTTTGACACATCACTCTGTGCACCCCCCAACACACAACCTGCAACCTGGGAATCACACTGCATGCCCGTGGGGCGCTCTTTCTGACACAACCTGCACCGTGTGCTGTGTATGTGCGCTGCATGCAGATGCTCCAGGAGGCCTCCCACATGCGCCAGCAGGTGGTGGAGCTGCGCGTCAGCGCCGCCATCACCTCCAACAGGCTCGTGCGCATAGACAACCCCGTCATGCGCGACCGCATCATGGCGCTCAAGCGCAGGGCGGATGAGGCGCTGGCAGCGGGCTGCGACGCGCCCGCCACGCCCGACGAAGGCGGTGGCGGCGGCAACAGGGGTATCGCCGGCGGCAATGGCGGCAATGCAATGATGGTGGATGCGCCTTCCGCTCCTGCACCCCTCCTGGAGCTTGCGTAATTTAACATGCTGCCTCACCTTGGCTGATCTTTCCCAAGAGTGTGCGAGCCTAGGCAGTTCTGGGTGGACTGTCTAATCATGCGGTTCCTGACAGACGCACTGCGGGAAGCCTCAAATATGTACCGGAATGACTTCTGCCACCCTGCGAGATCCTGCCTGTCGTGACTGGCGACAGCCCTGCTTTGATCAGACAGCCTCGCTCCCCTGCAGAGCGCGAACTCCGACTTGCGAGCATACCCAAATCACTGCTGCGACCAGTGCGAAGGCGGGCCAGGGAGGGCCAGGCCAGCGCTGCATGCTGCGCTCATGCAGGGCTGTGCGCTTCACCTGCCGCAGGCGTCCATCACGTACCACCTGCATCCCACCGCCCTGTCGACGAACCCCTTGCTTGACCCTCCACGCCCACACCGCATGCGGACGCACATTCAGCATTGGCTCTGCCGGTGGGCTCAATCTCAACTGTAGTGCCAGGGGTGGGAGGGTGGCGGTGGTGGGGGCACGGCACGGTCGAGGCAGCGGATGGTACCTTGCCAGTGTGATGCCAGTTGCTGTGCGCATCCGTTCACGGGTTGGAGCCACGTTCTGGGTCACTCGTGCAGCGCACGACCCCAAGCACATACTCACAGATGTGGCATTCTCTTGTCACTAACAGTTACGAGTATTGCACTGTCAGGCCAGGCCAGTGCTTTTGCTCGCCCATCTATCAAAATAAACGTTAGGCTTGGAAGCAGGCTCGTAAGCAAGTCCAATCCAATGGCCTCAGCCCTGAAGGTTATAAACGGATCGCGTATGCATCCTTCTGCTCATCCTTGTTCCAAAAGTTTGTCCCTGACGCACCTCCAGTTACACAGCAGACGTCATGCCAAGGTTATGTGAACACTCATTTCAGGCGCAGTGCAAGTCTGCAGCAGCCTGTGTGCATTCCGCAGGTGTGAGTTGTGTGCTGTGTGCATTGAGGTGACCAGCTGGACCATCATGGCGTGCGATGCTGCAAGCTGCGCGCCAGCTAAAGTGTCATGTTGGTACTCGGAATACACCTTCGCATGTGTGCATGTGCGTGGGTGTGGTTGTGGCCGTGTGCATGTGGGTACGCAACATTGCATCACCCTGCGCTGGTGTGTGATGAACAATTAAATGCTTAACGCGATCACAAGGATGTACACATTTGCTTTCAAGGTATTCGAGCTGCGGACCCTTGCTCGCGCCTTCAGCGTGTGCCGATGCATTGCATGTTACACAGCAAGATGTCTCACGGTGTCAGCATGGGAGGTAATGCGTGCATGGGTGTTGTGCACAGCAGTTATAGCCAAAAGCAGCAAAGTCCCCAAAGCGGTAAGGCCACCACCCAACCAGCCGCTGCTGCAACCCACACCTGGCAAGTGGCACCATCCACTCGTCACTCCAGCCTTACGCCTTACGGGCTGTGACATCACTGAGCTACTCCTGCTTAAGCCTCAACTGCAGATATTCAACTATTGCGTTCAGCTTCCAGTTGTCAATCCGGATTGTCTCGGACGCAACGCCGGGCGATGACAGCTTGATGCGCGGGTACATGCCCGATACATACTTGACCGTGAGCTTGCTGAAGCTCTTCGCCTTCTTTTCAATGAAATCCTTGACCTGGGGCAGGCCTCTGCATATGGGCAGGACAGGAAGGAGTCCAGGTCAGGGCTCGCAACCCATGAAAGGTGCAGGAGAGCAGCAGCGAGCGGAACACGCACGTAATGCCTGCGTGTATGGACTTACTGTAGCCGATAGGTGCAGACCTCCAATACGGCAGAGTCGAACTTAACAGTTTCTGGATCTTTCACACAGCAGCTGTGACAGTCGGTGACGAGCTCTGCACCCAAAGCCATATGTCACAGCAGCTTGAGCGCAAATTCGTGTCCGTTGTCGCAAGAACTATCCGAGGTTGGCAGGAACGGACCGAGCTTACGTCTGCAAGCTCACCTTCATCCTTCACCATCTCGGCTAACAGCTCGCAGTCACTGCATTTCTGGTCTCCAGTAAACCTGCAAGCGGTGTAGGTCAGCAGGTTTCGTGAGAGCGTTGTTCCTGCGGTCTATTGGTTATTGTGTGTGGCAAAGCCCATACCACTTCAACTTACCCTAGTTTCTCGCAGTTTGAGTTGGACGTTGCTGCGAGTGTGCTGCCTGAAGCCAGCGCCAGCAGCACTGCCAGTGCCAGCGTGAGTTGCCCGCCCAACATGATGGTTGCGAGCACTATGAGCGAAGCAGAGGTGCTGCAATAACTGTCCTTCCCTGGCTTTGTAGAGCATGGGCACTCATAACAAGGGGTTGACTTCAGGCACACACCTGCACAGCGCATCACATGTGCTTCCTGGATCATGCCACATTCCGCAAGCGTATTGCATTCGGCGGTTTGCGCTTCCGCATGTCCTCGGCAAGCATGCAGCAACCTCCTGCTGGTTCCCCAAATCCCGTCATAAGGCGTGCGCTGGCTGTGGTGATAATGAGTGAGCAAGTCCAGGGCATGCGTGGTATCATGCAGTAGCAGGTGAGCCATGCAGCAGCGCTGGTGAGCGCTGGGTGTCAGCCGGACACGCCCTGCTGACACCGCCTCAGCTCATTAAGGTCACACCTCCGCATGTTATGGACTTACGAACCGACCATGCTTGCACACCATGCTTGCTGTGATACGCAGGACCATCGCGACTGCTGTTGCGCATGGCTGTGATGCACACCTACGGCCAACTCGAAAGCGCGCGAGAAACACCCGCACAGAAATGACAGCAAAAGCAGAGCATTAATGAAAGCAATCAAAGTCATGTTACCCGCCAGCAAATCGTAGCTTTTGCTGCCCGAGCATTCACACACTCTCCAACAGCCACGGTGTGAAGGCAGTGCACCAGTCTCCCTCCCTCTCTCAGACTCTCACTCTCATATCACACAGGCCACGCAATAATGTATCTCACGCATGCAGGGTCTCTCCTTGTCTCTCCTCGCTCGCTCTTGTTTGCTGCCAGGGCCGCATACTGCACTGCATGTGGCCGCGGCGTAAATGACTAGATGTACACACGCTTCGGTCCGAATCAATCAAGTCCACACAAGGGAGCCAGAACAGGTGAGGACTAAGGACACTCGTTACGGGGCCCCCTCCTCACTGCCAGCACCCGCCCAGCAAGCGCAGGCCAAGCTCAAGAGCTTTGCCACAGGTGCAGAGCTGGTCACGGCTGCAGTTGTTTTGCTCACCCCAGGGAGTGTGAACGCACCCACAAACAATACGACAATCTTCGCTTCTCGACCAAACAATCACCGGAGCACTGTAGCCCATCGCTCTCGAATGTGTACTACCGCTGTCACTGAATGCGTGCGCGTGTGTCGGATGCATCTGGCCACACACACACACCCGGTGAGCCACCCCGCGCGGCCTCAGCCTCAGACACGCTAGCTGCTGTTGACCACCACCGCCGCCTTGGCCATCTCCAGCACGTCCGCGCGGCTCTCCGCCTCGCGGCTGAAGATGAACGTGCCGCCCGCGAACACGGCGCGGCCGATGAGCACGTCCTCGTCGAGGTAGGTGAGCAGGTAGTTGGCGGCGATGTTGCGCTGCGCGGTGGCGAGGTTGGCCACCTGCTGCGCCGTGCGGAAGGGCACGCGCAGCTGGAACTGCGGGGGCATCGCATGAGGAGGAGGGGGCGCAGCAATGAGCAGATGAGCTGACGGTCAGTGCAGAGAGCCACAGGCTCATACCAATATGACTCGAGGGGCGGGGCAGGTCAGAGTCAGAGTCACGCAGTACGTGATTGGTGTTCATCAAGGCGCAGGGCGGTTACCAAGGGTTCACACGTCGATCGAATTGCACGTGCAGCTGGCGGCTGCATCTTTGCATGGCATCATATAATGACAGCGCAGACCAGGTGGCCTCACAAGTCAAAGGCATGCAGCTAAGGTCCCAACAAGCAGCAGGAAGCGGCTGCGCCCTGTGATAAGTGGTTGAGTGCCGGCGCATGGCAGCGCCCAGGAAAGGTCCCAGCCGAGTACCCACCTGCTTGATCGCCAGCAGCAGCAAGTGGTTGAGGCTGCCACGAGGCCTGTCGCATGTACATACAGCGCATGCACAATGAGGGCGGCATGAAGACCATGCATACGCCCCCAGGGGCGGGGGAATTGCATGCAGGTGTGCTACGATGGCGTGGACAGGCGCCTTGGCCCTTGCTGGCTGGCGCGCCGATGGCAAAGCACGACAACCGCAGTGCCAACGATGGCAGTGCCGTTTTCCTCAATCCAGGATCTTGCCCTGGGCCTGATCCTGGCCTTCATAAGGACCTGGGCCAGGATGAGGACACCTCACTCTTAGCAGGTCAGGACAAGCATGCAGCAGCTTTAACTCCCACAGAAGCATCGCGGATTTACATTACTGCCGCTGTGCCCACAGCCACACAAGGGCTCAGACAAGAACGCCACCGTTCCGGCCCTAGCAACGGCAGCCAGGAAAGCAGCAGGATGATCGACGTGAGCAGGCAGGGCCCACCCGCACACGCCTACTCTAGCCTACCGTATGCCAGCCACTCACAGCATCGCGGGTGCCAGCAAGCTCTCCAGCGTGTCGCTGACCTGGATCTCGCCCACGCGCGCCTCCTCAAACGTGAGCGCAATGCGCTTGCCGCTGCGCACCTCGTACCTGTCACGCCACGCCACGAGCCGCACGTTCACCACATGGTCAGCAGCAAATTGATGTTGTCTGTTGAAGCTCTTTGCAGGTGCTTCCTATGCAAGAAGTCAAATGCACAGTTTCTGACAGTTCGCATGTACAGTTGATGTAGACACACGTGAAAAGCTAATCATGTACTGACAAGCCAGCCCCGCGGCAGCATTGACAGTACAGAAACACCGCAAGCTAGCAAGGCATGGCGGCCTGCCATGGGCAGGTACTCATCCAGTATTCTGCATATCGCCATGGGGCATGCAGTACATTGCGTGCAGATGTTTGCATGTGTGCGCATGCTTGCAGCACAAGGCCTGCGGCTCGCCGCATGCGTGTACCGCACCTGGCAAGAACCCGGAATGTCACACCGTCACGCTCCTGGAGGAGCGGCGTGCTGAACTGGATGATGTTTTCAATCACGCCAGACTCAGGGCTAGAGAACTCCTGCGAATGGTGCGCACATGGCGGGAGCAGCGTGCAACGGCATGGTTTTACCATCAGCCAGCGTGAGCAGCCCTTGCAGGACAGCCTGCAGAGCTGTTGCTAAGCTGGTGGTGCGAGCGGTGCGGTGCGGTCTGCAGGTGCGTGGCTTCGCTGCAAGCCGTGTTCTCCATCAACCCTAAGTAAGGGCATGCGGATAGTCCTTATGTGTACTCACACAAGCAAGCTGGATTTCAGCAGACGTCCATGAGTGTGTGTATGCCCCCTGGCTAACGAGCTGCCAAAAGCGCATTCCTGTGGTCCACGGTTCAGCACCTTGCATCATGGTTCACGCATACCGTATTGTAGCTCCAGCGTGAGTTTGCACCACTCACCTGGAATATGTCTCCAACTTGCAGCAAGCTTCCAAAGGGGCCCGACAAGCGGGACTCAAGCTCCAAGATGGGCAACTGCAAAGGTTGGTGATTTACGTGCGGTAGCATACGGTTCATAGTGAGGCACAGGGCCCATAGGGCATAGCATAGCACTGCTCTCAGGTTGGCTTCGCTGCACACGAGCGTTACAACCGTTTATCTGTCGCTACGACCCACCACATCGGACGCAGTTGTGTAAATAAGCTTCCATTTCCCAGCGAGGATGTTGTAGTCCAGCGCCTCACCAGCAAAAGACTCCAGGGCAACCTGGAGGAAGCACGTGAGGCTCCCAGGTTCACAGCCTACTCTGTTGGTGTCAGAGCTGCAGGCCACCCGATGGTGCGGGAGTCTTGCGAAAGCCGAGCACACAGTGCGTTAGCGTTACACAGGTTTTAGACGTACCTGAGCATCCTCAATCAGTCCACGCTGCATACGGCGCACACCCAGGCCGCGCTGGGTGTTCTGAATCACATTGAGAAGGTTGCGCTTCGCTTCCGCTGCAGCTGCAGACCATTAACACCCATGCTTGGAGATTATACAACGGACAATAAACAGTATGTTCTTGTTCTTCGTACACTGCAAAGTCAGTCAACGCACTTGCAGGCAACGCCAAGGACTTGCTCGTCGACGGGCCATCCACTGCCACCGCTGCTGTGATGGCTGCAGGAGTCCGCCTCCGAGCTGCCCTGCTCCTACAGTTACTCTGCAAGTTCGTGAGGCTACCGTTGAGGCGCATCTTTGCCGCTTGGAGAGCCTTCAGTGCCAGCACGTTGTGCGGGGTAAAAGACCACTGTGTCAGAGGTGGAAAAGACCAGCAAACTAACTAAAGTTATGCAAAGTTTGTAGGTGTGCTTACCTGCTGGTGCCGCGCACCATTGCACTCGCTGCGAAACTCCGGAACCATGACGCTGCGCGCTGCTCTGATGATGGCATGGGACCTTGCTGCAAACAGCTGCAACATTGTACTCTGCATCTCTCCATCCCTGCCATTTGAAGTCCTGCAATTCATGTAAGTGCACCAGAGCTCTACCTCTCCCTTCGCCGTCCTGACAGTTGCGCGTACGCCACACCGTTCTGCGGGCCGTTGAACCACCTGACAGTGGGGAAACAAACTGCCGACCAGCATGCCGCAGTTTGGCAACACATCAGCAAGCCTTGGTCGGAGCCGAGTTCACAGGCGCTCAGTTCCGCAAGCAGGCCTACGTCGTACCCAAGCCTGGACTCCAGCCATGTTCAGAGGCCCGAAGGCCTGTGAGCGTCCGCTGTCTGTCAGGGCAGCGCAAGGATTGACTGGCGATGCCACTGAAAGCGCAGTTCCTCCCGCTATAGTGCTGCCCGAAGGATACAAAGGACGCGTGGTGAAACTGTTTGACGCCCGCACTGCGTATGACCACAACAACACGTACCACCCACCGCTCGCCGCTGCTCTCGTCAACCGTGTGGACTTTCCGAAGGGCGGGCATGTGCTGGACGTTGCTACTGGGACGGGCTTGGTGGCGATGCTTGCCGCCGAGGCGGTGGGGCCTAGCGGGAAAGTGCTGGGCGTGGACATCTCACCGGGCATGCTGGCGCAGGCGCGCCGCAAGGCGGTCGACAAACCGCACGTGGAGTTCGTTGAGCAGGCAGGTGCACGCATGAGCCAGCTGCATGCGTGTAGACAGGCCTGATGTGACAAACATGCAATCGTGTCTCCATTCGCAAGCATACGCCCTGCGCGCCAAAGCTCGTGTCACTCAAAAACGCGCAGCGTTTCGTTGAGTGCAAGAGGTTCAGGCCTGCCGTGTCCTGTGCCGCCTGCTTCCGCAGCGGTTTACAGGCTTATAGTAGCTTTGCAGGCATGTAGCCATGCGGATTGGACTCAACCCCCTTGCGCCTGCCACCCCGCCTCCACCACCAACGGAGCATGCCCACCAACCGTGCATTTTCAGAGGATACTGCAGCAGCTGCAATTCCACATGGTTCCCATGCTGGTGTGCCACTGCATGGTGTATAACGTGTATTGGTGTGCGTGTGGTGCAGGACATTGACACCGTGTCCTTCCCAGAGGGGTCGTTCGACGTCATCCTGTGCTGCACAGCGCTGCCCTACATGCAAAACGCGCCCGCGCTCTTCGCGCGCTGGCTGACATGGCTCAAGCCCGGAGGCGTGCTCGCCTTCAACTCCTTCAAAGCGCCAAACACTCCCGAGTTTGGCATATACCAGGACTTGCTGCCCAAGTGAGCGGTGGTACAGAGCGTAAAGCAAAGCAGGACTTGCTGCATCCGCATGGTTGCACTGTGAGCATGGTGTCAACCGGGGATGCATTGTGCACAATGTTCCCCTGTGACACTCTGAGTTGAGGCTGGGACGCTGTGCCACTCGTTTTTGCGCGTACCTTGCACGTTCCTCCCAAGCTGCAGTGTACCGCTGCAGCTGTATGATGAGTCCGCACCATCCTTTCATGTCCACTGATCGCGCAGCTGTCGGCCTGCTCTGCCACCTCATAGTGCCCTGGCCCTGGATTGCTGCCTGGATAGTCCAACAGCGAATACCCAGCAGGTCTGCACATGGATGATTATATGGATGATGCACTAGCATACGTTACTGTCAACCTGTTCCGCGTGTTGCGTCCGCAGGTATGGCATACCGGCTGAGGACCCGTGTGCGCAGCTGGGCACCGCTGAGCGCTGCCGCGCCGCCCTGCAGGCCGCCGGCTACGCCGACGTGCACGTGTGGGAGGACTGCATGGAGGAGTGCCCTCGCCGGGAGCCCAAAAACTACGCAGAGGGCATCTGGAAATCGTGCTTGACCAGTGCGTTTGTGCCGATATCTGAGCTGCTGTCTCCGGAAGAGCTGGAGAAGCTCAAGGAGGAGTTCATTGAGGCCGCCACGGCGTGTGCGGCGGCGCGCCAGCGGCCGGCCACGGCTGAGGACAAGATACGGCGCGGATGGGACGGGGACGAGGGGGAAATGGTGCTGCCGAATAAGGTCGTGAGCTTCGTTTCACGGGGGTTCAGGCCGACCTAGCTGGTTGGCGGTGGGCAGCATGGCCCGGGGCAGACGCGTACGTGACTTTTGTACGCAGCATGGTGGATGCATGCACGTTTGGCACTTGACACTGCGTGCATTAGGAGTGAGCACCAATGCAGCCCGCGGGTGCGGAAAGTTTGAGTCCCGCAAGTGCATGCTACATGTGTCAGGAAGGGGTCCCATGGGGCCATGCAGTGTCAGGAAGAGGCTTCGATGGGGCCATGCGGTGTGATTCCCGTGAAGCCATGCAGTGTGCAACTGGGCACGTGCTTAAGGAAAGGAACTGCAGCTGGCAATGGCGCGGTGTCTGGGCTGACCTGGCGGCTGCCGCAAAATGAAACGTGAGCTTCTGTACGTGCTTGTGAGGCGGTGGTGGGCGGTGTGAGGGTTGTGCAGAGGTGTATGGTGCTGAGTGGCTGAGCGGCTGAGCAGGTGGGGAGCAATGCATGAGGCCGTTGCCAATTCCAAGTCGGTTGGTACAGTGCACTGTTGGAGTCCAAGCATTGTTGACTCCTATTTCCGTTTTACACTGCGGAATCGCATACGACCGAGCCGCCTGCTGCACCGTGTCGGGTGCTTGTGAGCAGAGCGAATGCGCAGAGCGAATAAGGTGCATCGTTATGCGACGGCATCACTCAATCCCGCGCACAGGCTAGGCATGTGCTGTTTCTGTCATGAGTCAAGGACGCAATTTGTATGTATACCAGTAATCGGGTCTGTCATTTTGTCACAGCTTGAGAGTGCGCATAAGCGAATGTGCATGTGCGGCTGATGAGGACTCCTGATAGCAACACGCGGTTGAACGTTGCTCGCATGTGCGGTGCAATGCTAGAACAGCTGCCGCTGGAACCCCCAGCGCTTCCCAGAAGCACAGCCGCGTGCACCATGCACCATGCATGTCATAGGCGCAAGACCGTGTCTTGCACAATAGGGCCGATGGTCAGTGGCGCCGTCTCGTGCACGCGCAGCGGCTGACTCGCCGGCTCCCGCCTGGAGTGGAGCGTGCGCTGGTGGTGGCGGTTTTGCAACTTTGCCCACATCACTCTGCGCACGAGCACCAACCGTTCACTCAAGCGCGTTACAGCAGGTGCATACTGTAATTACTGTGAAGCAGAGACCAGTGGCGGTTTGCAACCCGCGTCAGCGCATGAGCTGGCTGTCTGCAGCGTCCGCGAAGAAGGGGATGCGCAGCCAGTGGCCCAGCACCGCGGAGATGATGCCCGCCGCGCACAGCCCGGTGGTGAGGATCCACACAAAGCTCTGGGACTGCAGGTAGGCCTTGGCGCCCCAGCCGGCGCTGGGCGGCGTGAAGACGCTCTCGATCAGGCGCGGCAGCACGAGCGCCACGTCCAGCAGCAGCGCCTGCATGGTGTGGAAGCGAGTGAAGCGGCTGACGGACTTGTTGTTCACCACCTGCGAGCGAGGAGGGGCACACCAGCACGGTGTGCATCGCAAGCGCAGTGTTGTGACCGAGCGCTGGCTTTATGTTATGTTACATCAGGTTACATCGCTGGTTTAATGCTGGAACTACACGCAGACTTGATTGCAGGCAGGTTCGGCCATGGTATGCAAAGGTGGTATGGAAAGGTCGGTGTGAACCGGAGGGTATGCCGTGAGTCGTGGCGCAAGGGCCATGCTGGCATGGTCAACACCAGCCGTATGCATGTAACGCGAGCACCAGGAGCATGCAGCTTGGTGGCGCGGCTGTGCAGCAGTGTGCGTGCCTGTACTGCAATGCAGCATTGGATAGGTGGCAGGCTGACAAGAGCAGGGAGCTGCCTAGTGCCCCTGTGCGATGCATGAAGTATTCCGCCTGCACTCCTGTACTGCAATGTGGGTGTGGTTGAATCCCACGCAATGCTTTGGCATGCGCATGCACACCCACATAATCACCATGCCATCCGTGCATATGTACATGCTCCAATGCTTTAGGACTGAGCAAAACTCCACAGCGGGTTGCGACCACATTCACTGCTGGAGCTGCGGCCGCATTCACTGCTGGAGCTGCGCGTCCCTCGATCTAGTGTGTGCAGTGGGTACGATGTCCTGAGCAAAGTGCCAAGGACTGGCAGGAGCCGCTTACCAGCAAGTACAGGCCGAAGAATGTAATGAACGATCCGAACGGCAGAGAGTGGTACAGGCTCATCACTGCGTGACAGGACCGCACAAGGGAAGGCCTGATCAGAGGAATGTGCAGCTGATTACCAGAACAGTGCCTCTAGGGATAACGAAACTCATGCACGCCATAGGAGGCCACTGCCAGGACTGCACGGCACACAATTGTGGACTACGCCACTGCACACAGACCTGGGAGGACCGGCTGAATCGCCTGGCGAATCCAGGGGTACATATAGAACAGGTATCGCCCATACTGCACTGCATCAAAGAATGGGACGAGGTATGGTAGAGTTGAAATAACCCTGTCCACGATGTCAGGTCCGCTGGGTGAGCGATACTGGTTGATGCCTCCCCCTCGCGCGAACACTGATACGCTAGCCTTGCGGGAAGACCTTGCTGCAAGGATTGACGGTCTGAGGCATTGTGACGGTATTTGTCGTGACCGTGAGTGGCCTGCGGTTGCTACTGCAGCCGGGGCCGCTCGTGTGAGCGCCGCCATAGTGCAAGCCGAGAACTATGTATGCCGCTCTGAGCCCTGTCTATAGCCTTGAGTAACTTATCCTCGTTTCAGGGGTGAAATTTGCTAGTCATGCAAACCGTTGTGCATTGTCTCGTGTTTGTCCGCAGGCAATGCTCAACGCTGACTGTGCAATCTGCCTTGCACGCTGCGCTAGTTCCTGCGGCAGTCTCACAGACTCCTGCGAAGAACGTAATATGTGCAAATTTTAGCACCTGCACACAACACTGCTACATGTCGATGTACTGGCCTTGGAATTCGCTTCCTCCCTTTGACCAACTGCGTTACCGCTGACAACAACACACCTCGACCACCGTTATTAATAACAACTTAGTTCCGTATTCTGCACACTGCCCTCATTTGAGACACAGTCTACGCGTTGTCAGAGGTTGGAGCCATGGCGGAAACAACTGTCAAAATTGGAGTCGTGGGCCCTGTGAAAACAGGAAAGACGATGCTGTGCAGAGCGCTAGCAGAGCAGCCTTTGTTTCAAGGGGACTCGGCATATCAGCCGACCGCTGCTGTAAGGTGCGAGAAGGCGTAGCACATGCGTCGCATCGGAAGCTGTGTTGCGGCCAACCTTACATGTGCTGACGGATGGCACTTGTTTTGCCCAACGTCTCTCAGGGTTCAAGAAATTTCACGAGTTTTGGGCGTTGACAGGGTCAAGGTGCAGTTCTGGGACTGTTCGGGGAGTCCACAGTACCAATCGTATTGGGGCGTGCTCGCCAAGGTGCGACAGACAAGGAGCAGTGCCGCCAAAAGCACACACTGCTTGTGCAACCAGTGTAAGTTGTGCACGCCAAGCTGAAAACATGAGTACATCATTGCTTGCGCATGCGTGCTTCAGGACCTGGACGGCCTTCTTATGGTGATCGACCCGCAGCGCCCAGAGCAGGAGCGTGAGCTGGAGACGTTTTACCGCAACTTTGCAGAGCCCAACAACCTGTACACGAGGCAGTGCTCGGTCATGGCAATCCAAATACAGAAAGAAGGCGGGTTAGGGAGCTGGCAAGGTGCGTGGTGGGTGTGCGTGGGCAATACCGTACACCGGTGCTGGCTCAGTTGTTGGGGGAGCTTGCGTGCAGGAGCATGCACACAACTCGTCCTGTAGAGGGGTGCGCATTGTTTACCTGCCGTCCATCAAGCGGCCTGCTTGCCTTGCGTGCCCTTGCAAGCGCGCGATTGGGTTGATCGTACACGCAGTCAGAACTCCATCAGGTGTGCTGATGTGAACACCGCATGAGCAGATGTGTCCTGCATCCACTGGTGGAGTGTCTTAAGATGTTGCTGCTCCACTTTGCCATGCTGATGACACCATGGGGGGGCGGGATTTTGGCATGCGTGTGGCCACCCTGCATGATTGCAGGGCTCAAGGGCGGCTTGCAGAAGCTGAACCAGTGCTATGTGAGCATCAACCCAGCGAACCCGGCAGCCGGAGTGCAGGTGCGTGCATGCTTGCACAGGTGCGCGTGCACGGCATACAGCAAAGAGGGGGACGAATTGACTGATACGCGGCTGCAAGCTGCGCTGTTACGCATTGCCATCGTTCAGTGCGTATTTGACGGACGAGCAGTCATGCGTGTTGGTACAGACAGTGCTGCAACAGGTGCCCACCAACCCTACTGCCTTGATCGAAATGCACATGGTGCAAACGCAGGTGTAAACAATGCAATGTGCGATGCGTCATGAATGCCCGCATTCCACAAACTGATCATCACGCCGCACGGATTTACCTTATTCAATCTGTCAAGCTGTGTGAAGGAGATTGTCGAGTGTCAAGCAACGTGCATGCACACTTCTGTGCGCGGCAGGAGGCTCTGTCGCACCTGGACGACCTCTTCCTGGGCTGCCTGCAAAGCAAGAAGGAGACCCTGGAGAACTCGTATGTGGATGGCTAACGCCCACGAGGCATGATACGACAACAGCCTGCGCAAGCGGCAGCCAGGCAGCCTCATCCGGGGCTCACGACAGGCCAAGGCCACCTGCTGCACTGCGTAGTGTGCAGCAAGTGGAGAGCGGAGCAGCAGCGGTAGTGAGGCAACAGAGCGCGCGTGCACGGCCGCTGCACGCCGGCGTCGACGCACGATCGCCGAGTGCACTGGGTCGTCAGCCTGCGCATGCACTTTGCAAGAAGTCAGTCGGCCGGGTCCTCAGGGCAACCAGCAGGCCCCTGCACATACCGTTCTCACCGTATGCTGCTTGTTTCGGTTGCGGTTTGCATGGTAGGGCATAACGGTAGGGCACCCTGCTTTGCTGTCACGGCCGTATGCTGTGTGTGTTGCCGTTAGTGTTTACTCGTGGCACCATCACAGTCCGCATGGCAGCAACGCCAGCCTGTACATATCACATCGGCAGTTGCGCACCGATACAACTGTCAAACACTTTGCAAGCGGTTATGTGTGTAATGTGCCCCCCATCCATGTCATGTGGCCCCTCATGCACGCGCGCTGCCCCACGTTAGCAGCCGCGGGCGCGAGCTAGTTCAACAGCCGTTACTCGGCACGTTCTGCAGCACACACCCATGCTACTTGTGAAACACAGCACCGTGCATTGGCCCACTCAGAATTTCTCGGTGTGTGTATATGGTGTGGTTGGTTATGACGGGCCCGTGCTTTCAAGGGAGCGGGGAGAATGCAGGAAATTGCATGCCCCGAACATGGCCACTTGCTAGTGTAGCGCTACTTGCGCGCTTGGCAGTTGTGGCGCAAGTGTCCATAATGATGGGCCCAGCCACAAGAAGCAAGCAAAGCAGTGGTGCAGCAAGCGTCCGCACTGCGCACCGTCGTGGTCAATTCTGCCTACGACGAGAATGGCGATTTGCATTTTGCAGCATGCGCGTCAAGAGTCAAGACGCCGCCAGCATTGATGGTATGGCTGCACTACACAGCCCAGGCGGTAGGCAAACTGTTAAAAGCGCCAGGCATGCTGTGTTGGCTATCGGGGCTGAATACGATGCGTGAAGCTCCACAAGCAGAAGCGGACAGCTCCGAGGCTCCGAGCCAAGCAGTCGGACGCCATTTCGGTTGGTGTTCATGTGCATGTGGTGACCACCACATGCGAAGCCCGTACCTACGAGCCGCGTGGCGCGTACTTCCATGGCACGCGTGAGCGATGGAAGGACACACGGTCGTGTTGGAACGTGAGGTCCGTGGGGGGTAGGCAGCACAGCATGCGCCCATGGAGGCGCGCATCGAGCTAGGCGTGGTAGGCCACAGTGGTGTTGGAGTTAGGTGCGTGCACTGTGTGGAAAGTGCTGGAAAGACAGTCCGTCAGTATGGCAGCACGGTATGGCAGGCGGGGCCAGTGCACACGTGTCAGCAATAAGACATTACAACCAAGATTCCGACTCAGTATGGGGCTATGGGCACGTGCCGGTATGACCACGTATTTCCAGCGCTGCACGCACGTCCTGCACACGTTTGCCTCCCCACTGTCACACCTGGACGTCACGAACCAGCATGTGGAACAACACACGCGGATGCGCGCCGACTGGCCTGTGACGCTGTGGCCCCTGGGGCGAGGGACAGTGAACACCAAGGTTGTGTGCAAGGGATAGGTTAGTCCCACGACTAGCACTAGCAGGTCACGGATGACGTATCCCGATTGGAGGCCCCCTGTGGGGGCACGGGAATGAACCTCCCCTCCCCTGGAGTGCATTTTGCAGGCAGCCCAGACTCAAAGCCTGTGTTTCGGCCCTGAGTCCGCCTCTTTCTGCGGGTACAGCCTTGTAAGCCGCACCGAACTTCAGCTCAAAGGTAGGGGCGATGTTAAGTTGCGGTATCCGCGCGGCTGCCTGTGGTTGTTCTGGCTGCTGAGCAAATTTTCGCTTGCCTGATGCAGAAAACATGGCTGAACGCGGAGGTGGCGAGGGTGGCCGTGGTGGCTTCGGCCGTGGCTTTGGAGACCGTGGTGGTCGCGGTGACCGCGGTCGTGGCCGTGGTGGCCGTCGTGCTCGCGGCAGGAAGGATGAGGAGGAGAAGTGGGTGCCCTGCACCAAGCTGGGTCGCCTTGTGCAGCAGGTGGGCAATCTTCGGTCAAGTTATTAGCCAATATGTACTAGCTGCCTCTTTGGCAGCTTGGAGGCTGCATCCACAGCTTCACGCTGACGCCACGTGCAGCCCGCTCAAACCAGCAGCCATCTGGAGGACGGGCAAGCGGAGCTGGACGGCAGGCACCAAACCTGCAGCAGACAGTGGCAGTTTGAGCATTACCTGGACGGACAATGCTCGCCAAGGCAGCCGCTGCCAGTATTCCACACCAGTTTCAGTCGGGCGCAGGCGGCGGCAAGCTGTGCCTGCTTTGCGTGCAGTAGCTACACGCAGACAGGATGGATGACTTAGCTGGGACCTAGCCTCTGTGACGATGTAGTGCCAGCAGAATGATGGACTGCTGCTATGCGAACTGGGAGGCTGACGGTTGATGGCTGCCGCATACGTGTGCTTTGATGGGGCGCAGGGTAAGATCAAGTCCCTGGAGCAGATTTACCTCTTCTCCATGCCCGTGAAGGAGTACCAGATAGTCGAGTTCTTCTTGGGCTCTGCTCTGAAGGACGAGGTCATGAAGATCATGCCCGTTCAGAAGCAGACTCGCGCTGGTCAGCGCACTCGCTTCAAGGTGTGTGGGGCTCACACACAGCACATATGCTTTCCCTTCATACTTGCCGCTTCGCTTTACAAGTGAGGCGAGGGTGTGATTGAGCAGGTGACTTGGGGTCCGTTGCTTTGCCTGTGCTGTGATCGGCAGTAGCTGGGAGCAAGCACGAGCGCTTCAGCTAAGGTGACCTTGATTTGCTTGTGCTTGCAGGCCTTTGTTGTCGTCGGTGACTCCAACGGCCACCTGGGTCTGGGTGTGAAGTGCGCCAAGGAGGTGAGCAGGCGTGCGCAGGCGCCGGCAAACTAGCAAACTGGAAACGCTGTCCGTAAATCCATGCAAGAGGCGTGCTGCTGAATTTAGAGGGGACGCACAGGCATGTGCGTGTACTGCTTTCAAGCAGGCATGCATGTGGTCCAGATGCAACCCCTGCACCCATGTGCATCTGCACTTTTGTGCGTGTGGAAATGCGATATGCAAGGAAGACTAGGCACAACACTGCTTTGGCAGCCAATCCGAGAATATGCAGGCTGTTTCGCACAGATGGCGGTCCAGTCTGCAACCAGCAGCAAGATGCATGCGCTTGGGGAGGGGGAGGGGGGCTGTTTACACACGCACCCTTGCGCATAGCTGCAGTGCACTTTCGTAGCAACAACCGCTGAACATTTGCACCCTGTTTACCGCCGGCCACCGTGAGCAGCATGCAGCGTGTCTGTATAATCATGGTGCCCTCTGCACAATTTGCTGAGTGCACTGCATGCATAGGGTGTGGGTCCTACTGCATTTCGATGTGGCAGGGGCTGCAGCAGGGTCAAGCTTGCAAGCAGCAACAGCATCGTGTGCGATCCTTATCAGCATTTGCAGCCGTACTCGCGTCTAGTGCTGCCTCCCATTCTGGCATGCACTCCATGTGTACGTGTGCATTGCCAATTTTGCATGTGCATCTGCATGCATGCTCATGTCTCTGTACGGTGCATCACCTAACCCCCACCCATGCATCATGTCACTGCAGGTGGCCACCGCCATCCGCGGTGCCATCATCACCGCCAAGATGTCGGTCATCCCCGTGCGCCGTGGTTACTGGGGTAACAAGATCGGCAAGGTGCACACCGTGCCGACCAAGGTCACAGGCAAGTGCGGGTCCGTCAGCATCCGCCTGGTGCCCGCACCCCGCGGTGCCGGCATCGTCGCCGCGCGCACGCCCAAGAAGGTGCTGCAGATGGCTGGTATTGAGGACTGCTACACCTGCTCGCGCGGCTCCACCAAGACCCTGGGCAATTTCGTCAAGGCCACCTTTGACGCGCTGTCCAAGACGTACGGCTTCCTGACGCCCGAGCTGTGGCGCGAGACCAAGTACACGAAGGCGCCCTTCCAGGAGGTGGGTCAGTTTGGTTTGCTTGGTATGGTTCGTTTTGCTTCACACTGCCAGCCTGTTGTGCTGTGTTAGGCTGTGTCCTGGTGACGTGTCCGTTTGTGCTGGGCCCTGCGCGTGGGTGTATGACGCTGTCTCAAACCACTGAAGCGTGGAGTGCGTGGTGCAGCTAGGCACACCTGGCAGTTGTACGCTTGGTGCAAGCACGCTGTGTGTGCGACCCCGTGCCCTGCCTTAGCACCCACACAAGTACTGACGCCTGC
Source organism: Chlamydomonas asymmetrica (assembly GCA_001662385.1). Lineage (NCBI taxonomy): Eukaryota > Viridiplantae > Chlorophyta > Chlorophyceae > Chlamydomonadales > Chlamydomonadaceae > Chlamydomonas > Chlamydomonas asymmetrica. The sequence continues at coordinate 55,856 of BDDA01000544.1, forward strand.
TGCCTTTGCCCTCTTGCTGTGCGGTGTGCCCTTCCGCTCGTGCTTTGTGCTTTCGGCACGCGCACACATGGTCGTCCTGTGTGTGTCGAATTCGGTTGTGGTCTATTCCTTGCAGTTCACTGACTGGCTGTCCAAGCCCTTCGTGGGCGAGGCCAAGGCTGCTGATTACGGCCAGTAAACACCAGAACAATTTGTGTGCAGAGCGCTGCTCTGACCACCGTGTTGAGGAACCTTGCTGATGTGCATGTAACGCTGAGTCCCTTGTTTGTCTGGTTCCGGCTGGTGGTGTGTGCGCCAAGGGTGTGCACGTAGTTTTCCGGTGTGTCCTTGCATGCGAAGGACATGAGCAGTCCTGACCGATGCGGGTGCAGCAAAAGAGCGGCCTCCTGAAGTGTCACTCGCCTGTCTTGGTTGTGCTTCAAAGAGAGAAGATTGAACAGCTAAACAACTGTAGTGCTGTGGAAGCTGGTGTTGCGGCAGTTCATGTCAAGCTGGTGAAACAAGGCGGCAGCTGCAAACTCCTACAGCCTTAGCCACACGCCGTTGTGGTTTGATAATAGCCTGGTGGACCGTATTGCAGCACGGTCGTGTCTTGCAAGCTAGGATGGATGTTGCACACGCCTGGAGGCCCGTTGCTGCTTGCCAAACCGTGCTGTAGCAATTCGCCGCAGTGCTGGGACTTGCAAAATTGAAGCAATCAACTCGCCACAAAGACTACATTTTGACAGGCATAACCGCGCAGTCCATGGGTGTGGCAGGTGTGCACGGCTGGTTCGAGGACAAGCGCAGGATGTTCCGTGGCTTCTACGAAGCTAAATCTGTGAAACGCCTGCATATGAGCGTGTTCGTGCGTAGTAATAAACCCTCCATAAGATCAACTATGCAGGTAAACTTTTGTGATTGCAGCAAAGTCTGTCCCTTTCTTCCTTTCTCCACACGTACCGCAATGGTTCTGTACCGCAACACAGGCGGAGGCTGCGGTGCCGGACTTGAGGCTTGACCACTCCATGAACCACCCTCTCTGGCTTGGGTAGGAACTTTTCCCTTTCCTTTCGATAACATATACCGAAGGGGGTGGGAATCGGGTTGTATGTGCGCTGCATCACGCGCACCCGCCCCGTAAAAACCAAAAAACAAGGCTCTCAGCCTGCCATAAACAGTTTAAGAAGAGGCCCTAGGCCCACAAAAAGACTCTTTCATTTGTTATTCTCCTTCAGTCAGCTTTGCAGCGCTCTCTGGTTGGTGAGAATCAATGGCGTCTGTTGAGAGCGCCCCTCAGGCTCAGGCCGGCGCTGCACCCGCAGCGGCCGCGTCTATGGCCAACTCCTCTCTGTACGTGGGCGACCTTGACCGCGAGGTCACCGAGGCGCAGCTGTTCGAGCTGTTCTCGTCAGTGAGTTTTCTTGGCTTTGTTTTTGGGGCTCAAGCTGGGTCTTGCTGTGTTTCCATGCCTTGTGAGTCTGACGCTGCCTGCGCTGTTGGCAGGTCGGCCCCGTCGCCTCCATCCGTGTTTGCCGTGACGCCGTCACCAGGCGTTCGCTGGGCTACGCCTATGTGAACTACAACAGCGCCCTGGACCCTCAGGCTGGTGGGTTGGGGAGCGCGCCATGCTTGGGTGTCTTGTGGCCTGGCCTTGTTGGCTGTGTGGGAAACATAGCCAGCTTTGTATACCTGGGGCCAGGGTAAGCCTGGTCACTGCAGTAGCACCTGTGGGCCTGGCGCACTCGTCCGGAGACTCGGACCTTGGCAGGCACCAGCAACCTCGGACTGCTGCGTGTTGGCGTCAGGGGAAACCAGCTCTACGAGCAGACAGCAGCGGGGCTGTTACTGGTTACCCCAGGCCTTGGAGCTATGTCAGTGTAGCCGCTGGTCAGTGCGCGAGCAGGGCACACCAAGCCTGGTGTGCTGTGACACATCAGCAACGTCGCTAGCTGCTGCTGACAGCAGAGCAGCAGCAGGCATCCCCAGACATTGCCACATGGTGGGAGCCGGACAGAACAGTTGTTACTGCAGCCCAAACTGGGCTGCACTGTGCAAGCGCTGTGTTTCAAAAGCGCTGACCCACGTGCCCCTGCCTGATGCCGTCTGCACGTGCCTTGCAGCTGACCGTGCGATGCAGTCGCTGAACTACCACGTTCTGAACGGCAAGCCCATGCGCATCATGTGGTCGCACCGTGACCCCTCTGCGCGCAAGTCTGGCGTTGGAAACATCTTCATCAAGAACCTTGACAAGTCGATTGACGCCAAGGCCCTGCACGACACTTTCACTGCCTTTGGCAAAATCCTGTCCTGCAAGGTGGTCACTGACACCGCTGGCTCCTCCAAGGGCTATGGCTTTGTGCACTTTGAGACTGCTGAGGCAGCCGACCTGGCCATCCAGACGGTGAACCAGAAGGAGATTGAGGGCAAAATTGTCTTCGTTGGCCACTTCGTCAAGAAGAACGAGCGCCCTGCCGGCAAGGAGGTGTTCACCAACGTGTATGTCAAGAACCTGCCTCTCGAGGTGGATGACGTGGAGTTCCACAAAATCTGCACCGAGTTTGGCGACGTCACGTCGGCCGTTGTCATGAAGGTGCGCAACAATACACAACGAACACAGCCGTCTTAACCAGCTATCGTAGCAGGTTTGCTTTCAGTGTTCCATCTTTCCGCACGTTGTCCTTGGCATATTCTTGACCGAGCCGGTCTTCTTACTTGAATTGCAGGACGACAAGTCCAACGCCAGCAAGGGCTTTGGCTTTGTGAACTTCAAGGAGCCTGAGGCGGCAGCCAAGTGTGTGGACACGCTGAACGAGAAGGACTACAAGGGCAAGACGCTGTATGCCGGACGCGCACAGAAGAAGAGCGAGCGCGAGCAGATGCTCAAGCAGAAGTGGGTGCCAGAGGCATTTATCCAGAAGCAGTACCACTGTAACGCTCACGATGTTATGCTGCGACGTTTATTAGGGTCATGTGAAAGAAACGTGTCAGCAATAGCAACGGTTGGACAGCACTATGGCATCACTGACTGCATGCTTGCGCACTGGCCTGAACTGTTTTCTTCCTGCAGGATGGAGGAGAGCAAGGCTGAGCGCATTGCCAAGTACCAGGGCATGAATCTGTACGTCAAGAACCTGGCGGACGATGTGGACGACGACTTCCTGCGCGAGCTGTTCAGCCCCTGCGGCACCATCACCTCCTGCAAGGCAAGCAGGACGCGCCAGCCTGCGCATATATGCTTGAACAGCAGCTGGTTACATGCAGCCCTACCTGCTGCGTTAGCGCATTTCGGCCTGTCCAACGCCGACGGGCTAGCACTGACGCAACTGACGTGGGTCATTGACAGGCAGCTGCTCTCTTTTTATGCATGTGCAGGTCATGAAGGACTCGACCACCAAGTCCAAGGGCTTTGGTTTCGTGTGCTTCAGCAGCCACGACGAGGCCACGCGTGCGGTCACCGAGATGAACGGCAAGATGGTCAAGGCCAAGCCGCTGTACGTGGCGCTGGCGCAGCGCAAGGAGGCTCGCAGGGCGCAGCTGGAGGCGAACATCGCAGCACGCCTGTCAGGCACCATGGGACCCAGGGCGCCTAACCCGATGGCTGGTGAGTGAAAGGGACGCAATGCAATTGCATCACAGTGGCTGTGCCTTCGCATGCATGCAGCGATGTGGGTCAGCGATGTGGGTCAGCAGCATGACAGCTGAACTGGGCGTGCCGCATCCTTTGACAGCTCAGGGCAGGTGCACGCGAGTGCTGTGCCACGCATTTCGCAGCGCGCCAGCTGCATGCCCATGCGCACAGTGCGAGGGGTTCCGCATGATTTGACTTGCCAAGTCAGCTGGTTGTAACGATTTGGGTCAGTCCGGCTGTTAGCAGTATCCCCCAAGGGTGCATGGGCAAGCGTCAGCGCTGTGTAACAAGTGGGATGGAAAATCAGATTGCAGTGCATTAGCTGAGGAAAGACCTGCATGTGCACTGATGCCCTGGCACGCCAAAGAATCAACACAGCGTTTCTGCGCAAGCCGTGCACTGGAGTGTTGGACGGTACATCAGGCTACTGCTGCGCTGCTGTCCATGGCTTGACCCCGGGGACAGAAAAGAACAGCCATGAAGAAGTGGTAGCAGCACACACATGCACGCAGGAGCACTGCAGCGCGCCTGGGCTTGGCCATATGTTTGACTGCTGACGCACCTTTGCTGCCCGCAGGCATGCCTTACGGCCCTGGCGCGATGCCCTTCTGGCAGGCTGCCGGCCCCGGCGGCATGCCCGGCCCTCGCGGCCCGGGCATGATGGGCCCCTACGGCCCCATGATGCCCCCGCGCGGCATGGGCCCCGGTGGCCGTGGTGGCCCGCGTGCCATGATGCCCCCTCAGTTCGCACCCGGCATGATGATGCCCCCAGCACCCGGACGCGGTGGCCGTGGCGGGCGCGGCGGTCGCGGCCCCATGGGCCCGCCCATGCCCCAGGACTTCCCCCCCGGACCTCCCGGCCCCGTTCCCTACCAGGGCGGCTTCCAGGGCGGCCGCGGTCGCGGCGGCCGCGGCGGCCAGGGCCCGCAGGGTCCCCGCCCGCAGGGCGGCCGTGGCCCCCGCAACCCCAACGCGCCTCCCCCGGGCGCGCAGCCACCGGCTGCTCAGCAGCCGCCGCAGCCGCGTGAGGCTGCAGCCGCGCCCGCTGCGCCCGCCGCCGCGCCGGCCCCCGCCGCGCCCGCGCCGCCGGCCGAGCCCGCTGCTCCCCAGCCCCTGACCGCCGCCGCCCTCGCGTCCGCCTCTGCTGAGCAGCAGAAGCAGATGATTGGTGAGCGCCTGTACCCCCAGGTGGCTGCTATCCAGCCGGAGTTGGCTGGCAAGATCACGGGTATGCTGCTGGAGATGGACAACGCCGAGCTGCTGATGTTGCTCGAGACGTCCGAGGCGCTGCAGGCCAAGGTGGACGAGGCCATCAACGTGCTCAAGCAGCACAACCTGGTCCCTGCCGACAAGGCCGAGAAGTAGAGCAGCCCCCTGCCTGGGGCTGCTTTGCAGCAGCGGCACGCAGCAGACGGTGCTGTTGACGCTTGGTGATTACTCTAAAACAGTATGACGGCGCAGGCGCTAGCGGTTTCGCAGCGTTGTTCCGTGTCAGCGTGAGCATGCTGGCAGCTGTTGGGGCAGTGACCTTGGCAGCAGCACCGCTGCGGTGGCAGCAGAGTACAGGATGGATGTCGTTGGGGTCAGCAAGGCGTGCTGCTGCGCTTGGAAGCAGAGCACGCCCAGCGGAGAGCGGCTGCTAGGCAACCAGCAGCAGCAGGATGACGCGACTCGGCATGGAGCAGGGGCCTTGGTCCTGTGAACCATGTCGCTGGTTGCGCTTGGCATGGTGACGCTTGGTGTGCAGCGTTCACGTCAGGGATGGAGTGCGCTTGACGGCGCAGTGGTGTGTTTCGGTGCGTGGCTTTGCGGGTGCGATGCTGCGCCCGTGCTGGTGCCTGGAGGCGCAAGCCTGCATGGTCACCAGCCGGGTGTGGCGCTGCCGTCCGCGTGCGGGCGAGGAGTATGCGGGGAACGTGCAGCAGCAGGGGAGGTTTGTGGACTAAGTTTGTGTTTGATGATGCGCTCGGCGCCGACTGCCGCATGTGCCAGCGTGTGGTGGGCGGTGCAGTGTGCATCCAGCATGGCAGGACGCCCAAATCGCCAGAGAGAGACCAGAAGGGAGCCGTGGACTGGAGAACAGCTCAATCGATTGTTGCACTTGTTGTATCTGCGTACCCAAGGTCCTGCCCTTGCTATGGCTTGCCAGCGACAGTGCAGCGCTGCGCTGCTGTCATGCAACTGCAAGAGCCACCGTTTCCACGGTTTCCTGGGAAGGAATGCAGCATGTGTACGTTCTGTTTCGACTGTTATGTGTCTGCAGCAGACTTGCGTTTTGTCCGCCCTGCGGTGGTGATGCCCGCAGAGGCGGCTTGACTTGACGTGGCTGTAGAAGGTGTAAGCGGAGGGAAATTCCCTTGTCCGGTGTTCGTGCGCACCAGCTACCAGGAACTTTCAGGCTGCAGAATGTGATGGCCATCGGTGTGCGTGTGGCGGTATGGCGCTTGGGTGTGCAGCGGCAGCAGCTTGCGGACACACTGCACTGGCTGCACCAGGATGACTGATCAGGCGCAGAGTGGCAAGCAGAAGCCTGTGAACCACACATCTGTTGACAGCAAGCAAGATACTGCCGCCGAGTGAACCTCACTAGCACATTCTCACCACTTGGTGAGGGTGTGCGCAAAACCGCAGCCAGGAGTGTGGATTGTCAGGTACACACATACAGTGTGAGACTGTGGGCAGCACTACCACTTGAGTCGTGGTCAACTTGGCGGAGGCATGCTGTGAGCGCTTTGGCCATGGCTGGGCTGCACTCAAAGCAGCAGTCTTATGGCACATGTTGTCGTGGGTCCATTTAAAGGTGCGCATGTTACACACTTTTACCGCTGGCACCGCCTCAGCGCCTGCGTGGCGTGCATGACTCAGGCACAGGTCCCCCGCAGTCCGCAAAGGTTGATGTGGTAATGAGCTATGCGGTGTGGCAGTGTGACAGTCCACACACTAAACAACATACAATCTCACATGCTGGTGGGGCATGTAAGGATGCTGAGGGTAGGCGAAGCCGAACGTGTTGTGATCGATGCTGGATGGCACTGTGCCAGCAAGATGGTCCACACCTATCACCAGCACAGCCAACTGTGTGAGCGGCTGTTCACTTCTTGAATCCCCTCTTCCCCAACTGGTCCGGCAACTGTTCGCTCTATGCTGCCCTGACCCCAACGTTTTCTGCGGCTGTGCTGTAAAAACACTGGTTGTGGGTGTAGAAGATATGCTTTGAGTGTTAAGCTACCATGGCAGCAGCGCAGTTCAGCACGCTGAGGAAACATCTGCCACGTAGAGCCCTGTCCTGCAGCAGATAGCCGCGGCACTGCCACGGCCACATTACGCAGCGGGACGCATGGAGAGACCATGTGGAAAATACATTCAGTCCTGGTCTGTAACCATCACCTTCCTTATCGCGTCAAGCTTGTTTCATCTTGCCGTCCATGGCAAGGTGACTCGCCCGCAGGGCTGCGACAAGGGGGGATACTGCAGTTGTAATGAGGCCGTGCTTCCTGGATATTCAGGCCCGTTTGATAAGACAGACGAATTAAGAACCGCGCTCAAGCGGGCTGCGTTCAAGAATGAGGCAAGTGCTCTAAAAGGGAAAGTGTGCACTGTGTGAACCGGAGGTGCGCACGAAAGGGAAGGCAGAGCATCACCTGGCACGTTAGTACCCGTCATAAGGCCAGTACATCCTTGTGCTGAACCGCTTTTGCTGTGCAACAGAGGGCTTTTTCGTTTCATTAGCACATGTGCAGCTGGGGGGCTGCAAGCCGTTGTGACTTGCGACTTGTTGTCCAGGTGCGCCGCACTCCGTTACAATTACAGTGCCTAATGCCTGTCATTATGTGTATGTATCCTGTATGGCTGCCCTGTCACTTCGCCGCACACTCAACCACCAGCAAGTTCACCCGAGACTGCGTAAACCGCAGTGACAACTGCACTCTAACGCCTGGTTGTGGCCTTCACTTTGAGCCTGGAGGGCTGCCCCCCTAACCCAACCTCAAGACCCCCCTCACCCGCACCCCTCTCGCTATGTCGCCGCAGGTCATCATCACAGCAGACACGCGCGTGCAGGCCCTGGCGCAGCTCCATAGCCGCTACTTTGCAGCAGGCTACTGCCACATGCTCTACGCCATGCCCCAGGGCCACCCGCAGAGCAGCCAGCTGTGCGACCAGCTTGAGCGCCTGCTGCACCACACCGTGCTGCCCGCTGGGCACAAGATTGCATGCGGGTGGTACCGCGATGAGGACGAGCAGGGCAACAAGATCACATACGCCCTGCCCTTCTTCAGGAATCGCTCGGGGTACTCCACCGCATGGTGGTGGAAGTACTACACGATACTCCGGGCGGTCGCATTGGGCTACAATGCCATGGTCGTGGGTACGTCTTTGGCATGAGGCGCAGCCTCCAGGAAGCACGAACCTACAGTCCAAACGCATGCTTGTGTCATTGTGGGGCATGGACAGCCCTCATGGCTACCAAATACCAATACATGGCGGGTAGCGCATGACCCACATGGCCGCATGACCCCCATGCTGTCGCGTTATCACCTTGACGACCCACAGGGCAAGGTGCAGGCGCAGCAGCAGAATCCTACCTTGTGCTGCCGCACAGCCCAGCGCACCGTATTTCATCCCAGCTGTGACACATGAAATCAATAGGCAGTTCGTGGTAAGCTTGTGTGGTTTGCACCTCGATGCTGGCATGCTTCGTGCAGATGGCGATACGCTCCCGCTCGCCGATTTCTACTGGCGCGTGAAGCAGTGGCCTGCATCGCAGTACACGATGATGACTCAGAGCGAGGGGGCGCTGGACTCCAACGGGGGCTTCACGTACGTGCAGAACGCGCGCAGCGACGGGCCTGCCGTGTGGTGCCTGTACGAGGTCATGCACCGCGTGACACGCTTCCTCGAGGACTCATCGATCGCTCAGAAGGAGTCAAACAGCAAGCTACGTGAGTGGCGCGGTGTGGTGTCTGCTTTTTTTTTTTTGCCGGCCAGAGGGCATGACGGGGAGGATGATTGCAACCACGGTTGGTTAGCATTGTGCCCGCACTTCCTGCGCACATGGCGTACAGCGTTCATGCGCAAGAGCTTCACATCTTCAAGGGAAAATGCCTCATTTTGTACCTAGATCTGTTCCGCTGCAGCCCCCATCCCATACGCATCAGTGCAGCACCCCCTTGCCTGGAGTTGGCCATGTGGGTCACACAACCACACACCGCGGTTGAAGTTTGCTGCGTACCAATTTGGCGATGGTACCGCCTCACATACATGGACCCTGTTGCGCCCTGCTGTGTGGGTCATCCGGTCATGCATTTGCGGTGGGCGCGCTCACCGCACACCTGCTTCTGCTGCACACATGGGAACGGGAAATCGCATGGCACGCCCCTTGGGCGCTCTTCCTGCACGCCTGCTGCTGCTGCAGCGGAGGGCAAGATGCATGACATCATGGACCAAACGCACCTGGGGGACGCCATCAGGAGCGCTGTCGCCGGCTACCCACTGTTTGACTCCTTCTACCACACCTACACCCGGCCGCCCATCAGCGAGGCATGGCAGGTACCTTGGCTGGGGCCTGCAAGCAACAGTGAGAGCAACAGCTGATTGCCTAGATAGGTCGCATGCGAAGGCAACCTGGCAAAACGGCACGTCTGGGGTTTGCTTGATGGGCCCATACTGCCAAACGATGTACGGTATTTTCTGCGTTATGTCCATCTCTAAGCGTAATGTGCTGCCCCCCCTGTGAGTACAGCTCTCCACTGCTGTTCGCCAATCGGTGGTGCTTGTGGATGAGCGCATGCGCGTCTCCTCACTGCGTGCCTGTTGCTGTTGTTCACTTCTATGTACGCAGGCTGAGTATGACAAGGATCGGAAAGTGCTGCAATCCAACTGGTCCTGCATTGTGAGTCAATGGCCTGGCATGTTGAGCCAACCAGCTTCTTATGTTGAAAGAGGTTGTGATGCAGCAGCCCCACACTGGTAGTTGCTCAATGAAAGGCCCATGGTTGACCCACAAATCCAAGTGTTGGACGTCTATGGCATGCGGCAGCTGAGGCGTTTCTAAGGGCAGCCTTTTCAGATCAGCCACACATTCACCAGCCATGATCTCCCGCAAACCCCCGTGACAGGCGCTTCCGCCATGTTGCCCATAAGCGTCACGTTGCCAGCTCTTTGGGCCGTGCGTGACTCCCGCCACGCTCCTGACGTGTGCGTCACTGCCCGCCAGGCGTACACTGTGAGTGGAGCCCTGGCGCAGTCGCTCTTCATCGCCCGCCCCCGCGTGTACCTAGAGCCCGTGCCTCTCAGCGCCAACGGGACCGCCACCGCACACCTCACCTCTGCGTACCTCTCGATGCCAACACGATTCACGAATGGTGAGATGTAGATTTGGATATTTGTACACTTGGAGCTTTCTAGCCGAGGCCGACACTCCCATCTAGAGGGTGAGAGCTGACTTCCTGTTCTGCTTCCTGTTGGTATGTTGGATACATTCTGTGGCTAACGCTGGGGTAACACGGCGAGGATGGGAGGGTTTCTCCTGCATGGGGAGCGCTGCAAGTGAGGACGCTGCTGCGATTGCAGATGATGTGATCAGGTTGCCACTCACAATGCGACGGTCGAGAAGCATTTCATCCAGCAAGGGAGCGACCGACAGATGTTCAGCCCCCAGTGCTTGGCCGTTTGCGTTGCATGATTGATTTGGGTCAGCCGCCCAGCGTTGATGAATGCTCGTGCCTCATGGTGTCAGGTTGGGTCGCGCGTGCATGTCGCAGGTGTTGACCTGTACACGTCGCAAGGCCCCAACCTGCTAGCGCCTCCTGGGCCATGGACGCAGAAGTTCTACAAAGCCATGAAAGATTTAGGTGAGCGGAGAAGAGCGGAGAACCGTATGATTACCGTATGCCTGTGGCATGGTTTGGCTTGCCGCATGCAGTCGGATTATGGGCATGGCCTGTTGCAGGGCTTTTCTGCAGCCTTAGCTGTGGGCATGGGTGTATGAAGAGGGAGGGGAAGAGGGAGAGAGGGGAGAAGGGGAACGGGAAGAGATAACGGCGGGAGGAGGAAGAGTATTGGGGGCATGGGGTGCCGCATCACCATGCTGTCCTTTTAGGTCATATGACCGCATGCACGAGGCAGCCGGCTGTCACAGCAAGGGAGTCAATGTGCCAGGATCACCTGCCCTTCCCCAGCCCCCCACGCATGCGGACCGCACCAGCTTAGCTTTGCGGTTCTTGGAACTGTTTCTCGGCTTGCTGACATTAGTTGCATGCATTGCACAATCACCTGTGCATGGTCTTGCATGGGCGATGCCGGTAGTGCTTGTGCTGCCGCCCGCCCGCAGGTGTCCCTCTCCCTCCTGACCCTGACAACCCTGAGGATGAGGCGCGTGCGCACGCCGCACCCAAGGAGCTATTCACCTTCTTGTCCGCAGGTGCGTGGCACGCTCTGGCCCTACGCTACAGCTGGCCCGCACCGGCCCTAAGCGCGTGTCATACAATATGCAAGCAGTGCAACCAGAAGCGCGATCTGCAATGTCATAATCTAAACCTGTGAAGGGTATGGTACGGTATGCTTTTGCTGGTGTACGCGATTGCCATGATGCTATGGCAGGCGAACCTACGATCTCCGGCAACCCTGGCGCCTGGCTTGAAGGCAACTACTGGGCCACCGGGACGTCCGGGGGATGGCACACGCACTTACAGCCAGAATACACACCGGTGGGTGCCGTTTGCTTCGTTGCGTGCTGTGCGCTGCTCTGCATGGTTGCGTCCGCTGAGACCTTGGCCTTACCCTCGTGCACGTTGTGGAGCCAACCTTTCATGCCTGCCGTGAACGGCATTGTGGTTTTGGTTGTGGTTTTGGTTGTGGCTGCGACAATCGACAGCGCGTCACGCCGCCAGCAGTGCAACACTGTACATCGTTCAGCGTTGCACACTTGCACATGCGTGTGGCATCCGCACGAGGATGCACTCACAGCTCTGGCTTGCATGCATCGCGCCTGCCAACCTGTCTGCGTTTGCTTGCGCCTTCCGGACAGTGCTAACGGGCTTTGATGCCCGGGTCTCTGCAGCGATATCCCTGCAGCCCTGCAGCTCCGTGCTAGTTGACATGCTGCCCGTCGCGACTGTCTTTCAGGCGATTGGCCACGTGCACGTCGGTATAGTTGGCGTGGTGGACACAAAGCAGTTGGTGCTCAAGTACACAGGCCATTACGATTGGTCCATAGCGGAGAAGTGAGTGCCACTGGTGCTGGCACACTGCCAACAGGCTTACACTTGACGCTCCCTCGAAGCACACGCGCTGCTGTGCGCACCTTGCATGCCTCTTGCATTCAGTTACCGGCATTCACTCATCCAGACAGGCATTAGGATGTCTTTTTACCACATGAATTCACACCTCGCTTGCGCATGATCAGTCACTCGCACCGACTCATGCATCGATCACATGCATTCGTCACATCAAGAATGCAGGCATGCAGCGCATTGATCCACGTGTGTTGCTTGCGGGCGCACATCACGTGCAGGTATCATGGGCCTGGCAGGGTGTTTTACGCCTCCAGGGAGTCGTTTGAGAACCAGATAGTGGCGCGCGTGGTGGCGTACAAGCCTGACGTCATACACGCCAAACTGAGTGAGTGCCAGGGAGGGAGGCAACGGTGTGAGATCTCATGAGGAGAACTGGAGGGGAAAGAGAGCGGGAAGAGTGGGGTAAGAGGTTGGGAGAGTGCAAGGGGCCGACGATGATATGGTGCTCGGTAATGCAAGAAGCAATTCCAACAAACAGTTAGGTGGTGTCGACGTGCGATTCAACGGTGTGGATATGTCTCTCTTGGTGGGTGATGCCTGAGTACCGTATAGAGGTTGGTAGGTGGCATTTCTTCCAGCTTTCCGCTGTGGGCTATGGGCCTATGGCATGTGGCACTGGTACGGCTTCACGGGCATCACACATTGCGGTTTGCACATACGGTATATCTGCACATCACTCACTGGGTTGCGATAGTCTGCCACATTGTCCGCATGCATCCCCTCCGATGCTGTTGTCGATGTTCTGCAGGCTTTGAGCAGTACCGCAAGGCAGTGCGCGCCCTTGCCCAGATCGCAGTTGTGCTGGGTGCGGTCGCGGCATGGCCCTCGTTACCCTGCAATGCCTTGTGGGTAAGACAACGATGGATTGCGGGTAGCTAGCCTGCCAGTCACCAGTCACTCACCGTTGACATATGTTTCATCCATCACTGTATCCACCCAGCAACGCTTGTGGCCTGTGCATGGCAGTGACTGCTTCGCTCGACTTGCTCAGCAGTGAAGACTACAACCGGCGGCTAACAACTGCCTGCCTGTGCAGCATTATGCCTCAACGGTGCGCTATAACCCGTGTGCACGTGTGTTTGCGCATCCGCTTTTCATTCTGTGAATGGGCTGCGGCTCACCGTGCACAGACGTTCAGCGACACGGGCCAGGGCACGCAGACGCACAAGTTTGAGGGCCCCAGCGACCGGCCCGTGTGGCAGGCCATCAAGCCTGCGGTGGATGCGGCGCTGGCGGGTTCACCGGTGGACTACCAGTGGTCCTATCTGGACGTAGCGGACTCCAACGTGTGGCCCTGGGGGCCCAAGCGGCGCCAGATATCGTGCGACTGGGGCAAGCTGCTCATGCCACGTGCGTCGTGCAATGAACGTGTGGAAGGCTGGCTGTATATGCGTTGCGGGAGCGCCGAGCCTGCATACCGTATCAGCACATGTAGCGTGTGTTCCTGCGCTGCACATGTGCTGGGGCCATTGGAACTTTTGCATGGGTGTGTTTGCAACAGAGTCGCTGTGTGCAATAGCGCGTTCATGCTCACCCATGCATGCAGCCATGTGAGCATGCATGTGCGCCTACACATTTGGGGTGTAACCCTCTGCAATAACTGTGGCCATGCGGTGACATCTGCACCTGTGTCTGCACACCCGAGTGAGCTTGGTGGATGCGGTCGGCCTCGTACTTCACCGCCACACAGCAGCCGTTGTCAGCACATGCGCTATGAGCCTATGACTGAACGCTGGCTGTGTTGCCGACCGCGGCCTGGTCATGCCCTTCCTCCTGCAGAGTGCTTCAACACGGCATGGCGCGGTATGGCAGGCCCTGAGTTTGCGCACCTGCTGGGCGAGGACAAGGAGTGGGCGCTGGGCGCAGACAGGCTCAAGCACCCCTACAGCCCTGTGCAGGTCACCCTCAAGTGCAGTGAGGTAAGAAGTCATGCTGCCCTGGGCTAGCTGTTACAGCACTGCGCTCCTGGCTGTGCACGACAGTGCCTCAACCGTTATGCCAGCATCAGGGGGAGGTAACGGGGGTGGAGCGCCGGCGAAACGGGGGCACCAAGCACGGCCCTGGCCGCAGGTTGCCTGCCCCGTGCATGCGGGGCCCTGTACCTGATGCACAGGCAGGTCTGTGAACACTCCTGTCCGGAATGCTGGCTGGCATGGCGTGGGCCTCATGTTGGGGGTGACTGTGTGCAGGTCTAACTCTGGCATGCCATTCGCTGCTATCGTGCTTTTGTAACAGACTCCTGGCACCGCCATGCTTGTACTTGCACAGAGACACACCATGTTGCCACAGGCATGGCGACTGTGCCCTGCCCATCCATCTGCCCATTCATTGCCGCCACAGCACTACGTGCATGACGTAAGTTACAATACGTACAGTGCACCTGCTGCACACACGCAGGCGTCATGCAGGTTGCTGCAACATGCTGTCGAAAATCGAAATCCAACTTGTACTACGTGCTGTGGTTGCTCCCTGTTGCACCTGCGCCTGCCTGCAGTCGCCGGCGCCGCGGCCGCCGCCTCAGAGCCTTGAGTTCACGGCCTGCCAGGCGCAGGACATGCAGCGGTACAACCTGGAGGAGCTGATGCACCTGCCGCCCTACACACCCACCTCGGCGCACGTGCTGTGGCTGGACCGGCTGTATGACGTGCAGGGCATGGAGGGCTTGCCGGGGCCCAACGACAAGTGGCGAAGCTGGAGCCAGAGGTGAGCTGCAGAGGGCCCCCTGCAGGGACCATAGTCACCTTTTTCGGGACCATATTGAGACCATAATCACCATACCAGAATAGTCTGGTACCTGGTATGTGCACCAGCAGGGGGGAGGAAAGCAGGCATGCAACGGTGGTGTCAACCGATTACAAACCTCGAAGATCGAGTTTCAACAAATTGCGTGAGCAAGGTGGTCGAAGTGAAGTGGCAGAACCTATCAACGCACGTGATGTGTACTGTGCAATGTGTATTCCTGTACAAATGCGTGTGCTTTTGCTGATCGCGTGTGCAGGTGCAATGGCCTCAGGGACGGAGACATAGCGTTCGGGCCGCCGTTCAGCTGAGACACCCGCAGCGACTGCCTAGCAACAGCATGCTCGATAGCTCGGTGGGGAAGGCCCCTGAGGGTTTAGGTACAACTGGATTTGAACGTGCAACACGTGGCGTGAGTAGACCAGTGCTTAAGACCACTAAGCTCCTCTGGCAAAGTGCTAATCCCTGTACGCAAGCCACAGGGGGACCCAGAGGAGAGGGCAAGCAACGCATGAATGCACCCATACGGGGGACATAGGATGTGGAGGCCGCGCAACGTGATTGTGTAGCATTTGCTGCGTAGGGCCAACACTACCTATGCTGCAAAGCACGTGCGTGTGCGCGCCAGCATGCACACACCATAAGAGTGTCACACAAGCCTCATTGTCAGCAAGGCATCGTATGCAATCCTGCAATCCTGCGGTCAGCGTTCCTTTGGGAGCAAGGGGAACGCAACAGTGCATTGTGAAGAATCCCAAAGTGGTCGAGAATTGATGACGTGGCCATAACGTCCTACAGTAATTTGTGGTCACGGGTTGAAATCCTGCATCCGCCACCAGCATAAATGACGGCATGCATGAGGCAGTCAGCGGGCGCATGCACGGGCTCACCGGGGGCGTGATCGCTTATAGCCCAATAGGCAGCATTGACATGCTGCCGCTCACTGTTTGTCGGCTTGCGTATCACAATGCGAGGGAGTTGAGCAATAAGCAGCGTACTTGCAGCAAATACGGTAGTCAGTGGCGTGCAGGGAAGGCGTTATTGTCGTTATTCATGAAACGGAGTAGCCCTGGGAGTATAGCCGGTCTGGGGTAAATGTCAAGGCGTATGGTTGGCATGTTCAGGCACAGGTGTGCTCGAGATACAGACTCCCCAGCATGTACACACGCAGGTCGTTCGTCGTCGCGCACACAGTGCCGCCCGCAATCGCCTGAGCCATGCTGTCGGCTGGCTAGGTGGCTGAGCGTGCCCATCGACCTGTCTTCTGCTTCTGGTAGCTTGCTAGAGTTTGATCGGGCCGAGTTGCAGCCCAGCGCAACTGCGATTGCACATACCAAGAAAGGATGGGTTGGTGACTTGGGTGTACAATCAGGCACTGAGCTATGGACATGTTCCTACGCAAACCATCGGTGCCATCGTGCAGAACAGCAATCACAAAAGGCTACCATGGTGTTACCATGTAGCAATCCTTGTTACGCTGCCCATTGCTGTCCTGCGCCTCCCGAACCAGTTAAGCGGCGCGTGCGGTTGGTGATGCAATTGCGTGGGTGCATCATTGCGAATAAACACACCCTTACGGTTGCACGCCCATGCATGTTGCACGCCCAGCAGCTTGCTGACTGCTCAACGAACACCAAGCAGCCCGCACCCGCAACTCACTCTGAGCTCCACTTCTTCCATTTCTCGTTGGGTTTCTCCAGGCCCTCAATGCCCTCAGCCTCGTACAGACGATCCAGCCATAGCACGTGAGACGACGTGGCCGAGTACGTGGGCAACAGCAGCAGCTCCAACGCATTGTGCTCCTGGATGTGCGCCAAGTTGCATGCCGCAAACGCGACGTTGCCTGGAGGTGGTGCATCCGTCTTGGACTGCAAGTAAGGAGCGGGCAGCAGGCGAACACATTATCCTTCAGACATGGGAGGTCTGATTGGAGGTATCGCATCATTTATTCATTTGGCAGCGACCCACAGGCCTCCATGCGTAGGGTGAGCGCCTGTGCATGTACTGCGCTCACACCGTGAATGCGTGAGGCATGCATGCACAGCCTCATACATGGATGGAAGGGTGCTTGCGGTGGGAAGCCTGCACCCACCTGGGTGCACTTGAGCGTCATGTGGTGAGCGGTGTATGGGTGCTTGAGCCTGTCGGCACCCAGCGCCCAGGACTTGTCCTCGCCCAACAGGTGCGCAAACTCGGGACCCATCAGGCCGCGCCACGGGCCGTGTGTGCACTCTGAGAGGACGCACGGCCAACAAGGCA
Source organism: Chlamydomonas asymmetrica (assembly GCA_001662385.1). NCBI lineage: Eukaryota > Viridiplantae > Chlorophyta > Chlorophyceae > Chlamydomonadales > Chlamydomonadaceae > Chlamydomonas > Chlamydomonas asymmetrica. Next base: position 72,758 of record BDDA01000544.1, read on the forward strand.
ATAAGTCAATGGAATTCAGGTGTTGGACGTTTTGTGCATCGCAACGCATACAACGCCTGCACATACGCCTCGATTTTCCGACTCATCACTCTCTCGTCTGGGTCACCCGTCTTCCCCTGCCATGCACTAACACGCTCGTCTGACCCTCCTCGCCCGCCCGGCCCTGGGCGGCGCTGCGCTGCTGACTACCAATGCTGGCAGGCCAGCCACGTGTGCACACGACAACACATCGCGTGCAGGTTGTTGAGAAGAAAACGTAAACGCAGGAACTCACATCTCATTGCGAGTAACATATTCACACATTCCCTCCTCCCTCCCTGCCTCCCAAGACGCCATTCTGCCCGAACACACTTAACGTGGGTCTGCAATAGTTGCGGCAGTAGTACCGGTATGCCTTTGTGCCACCCTGCTGGCATGAAGCATCTATTCACCTAAGGCTCGCTCAACACCCAGCCAGTTACCTCGAGTCATAAGTTTCACCCAGTCACATTGGATTTGGCCACGCTTCGGCCCCCAGGGCCAGATGGTCGAGTCCCCCACGCTTAGGTAGGGCCACTGGTAGTCCACGGGTTCGCCCTCGAGTACCGCGACAGCAGCGCGTTTAAGTGCTTGCTGCTGTGGATCGTCATCTGGAGTCTTGGGCGTCCAGTCCAGAGCGGCCAGGGCCGTGTCCCTGAATGTCTGCTCATTCACAGGCGGATCGATAGCATCAGCGCCAGCAGAAATGTGGAAGCTTGTCAGTCCACATGCAGGCCGGTCGTGCGAGTAGGCATGTGTGCATGCTCTCAGGTCTGATGGGGTACTTCACTAGGACTGGACGGGTTAACCCTTGAGGCTTTATGAATTTGTTTATGAACGGCAGCCAACCGATGGGCAAAATGGATCTTGCTGCAGGTCCAGCTGTGAAGCATACTACGTTCAAGCGCCTGCAATGCTATGTGAATGGACAAAGCACTGCTGCGAGGCTCAACACCAGCAGTGGGCTCAGAAAATCATCGTGGGCAAAAGGGTTTTGTGGGGCCATGGGGTAATGCACATGCGCACACAGAGTGAGTGCGCCTGACGATGGTAAGGGGCCTGGGCTGATTGGCGGCTACCGCAAACAAGCGACGGTTTGAGGCGGTTATGTACTTATGTGACTCACCCATTTGGCATTGCATGGTGCTGCGGGCCAGGCCACTACAGCGCCCAGAGCAATCGCGATCTGTGCCAGCGAGCGCACTGCCTTGCGGTACTCATCAAAGCCTGCAGTACAATAAGGTGGTTGCAACGATCCTCAAACACCTGGTACAGGAATGCTGCAATCTATCACGGTAGTCAATCACAAAAAGGCAAGTTATAACCAACGCTGCTGATGGCAACACACCATCGAGGACCATGGCAACACCAGGTGCAGGTTGCAGCATGCCATCGAGCGGACAAGCGCGCATGCATCCAACGTTCCAGACACAAAACCGGGCTGCCAATCAACTCACTGAGCTTTGCGTGGATGACGCCGGGCTTATAGGCCACCACGCGGGCTATCAGGTCATTGCTGAACGAGCCAGAGGCTGCGAAAAACGTCTTACCCGGGCCATGCTCCCTGCAGCATGATCAGGTTAGGTACAACACCGCCGCCACCACCTGACGCACGCAATGTAGATGATAGCCCGCAGCGAGCTCACCACAACAGCAGCCTTGGAGATGGGCATTGCCCGCGACGGCTGTGCAGCGATGGGGTCGTCAGGTAGTAGGACTCAAAATTTACACGAGCGAGTCGATACATGCGGCATGCGGCGAGGTGCAGGCGTGTGAGCGTTTAATGCTCACCGCTCTCCCTTGGCGCTCATTGCTGCGCTCAGCCGCAACACATGGCCTGGCCTGTTCAGCTCAAGCACCCGTCACGGTGGACACGCATCGCATAAACAATGTCTGGTGCTTTCACAGGCAAGGTGTTTTACCGAGACGGCCGTCGCGTACCCCTCCCTTGGAGAGGCAGCGGAGAGACGTTGCCTCTCCAGGGAGGGGTATGCGACAGCTGTCGCGGTAAAATACCTTGCCTGTGAAAACATCAGGCTTTGTTATTTGCGAGAATGGTTTACCGTGACAACTCGCGTAACCCCCCCCTTGGAGAGGCAGCATCCCCGTGCCGTAGCAGCCAACACCTTTGCAATGCGTTTGCGGTGCTACGGCGCGGGGACGCTGCCTCTCCAAGGGGGGTTACGCAACACACCCACAACTCAACGCGCATTGACATTGCGATTTGTGATGCTTTGGATCTGATAAGCAACATCCATGCAATGATGGATGGTATGGAGCATTACCCTTACAGATGCAAGGAAACCTGTGACGCGCACTCAGGTCGCACCAACCTTTCTGCAACGGACCAGTCCCAATGGCCTGTGTACTTCAGGATGGTGTTCTTGTTGTCGTGCGCCCCACCGCCGATGCCGACGTGCACGTGGCCAACTGCCTGCGTGCATCATGGGACCATGGCAAGCCTGCATGTGAGGCTGGGCTGCAGCTGAGAGGTGGCACTACCGCAAGCACACATCATGTTAGGGAGATAATGCAATATGCATGCATGCACAATTGCACATGCACATCTTAGCCCGGGCTGGTGGCAGAGGTGCGGGAGATCTTGGAGTGCGCACTTGCATGCCTGCGCCTGCTTGCTGGCCGCAAGGCTGAGACTTGCGACGCTGTCCAGCTGTCTAGGCAGTACACGCAGTCACGGTGCCTGGGCGGTACACGCTGGCATGCATGCATGATGCAGCAGCGCAGAGCAAAGGACTAAAGAGTGTGCAAACTGTGGAAACATACCGGCGCAAACTGGGGCTCCAGATGCGTGTGCCAGCCACCCGTGCTGCCCGTTACGCCGTAACCGCCTTCAATCCATGAACCTGGATTGTGGCCATCGGACCCTGTTCATTGGGCAGAGAGACAATCTTCACATGTCAGGTGCGATGGTGATGATGGTGTGTGCGGCTACCTGTACTCCTATTGTGCTATGTGCGGGGACAAGAAGGACCGGAAGACAATACACCGCTGCACCAAGGACAGCGAGCGGGGGGGGGGGGGAG
>BDDA01000545.1:0-23175 GCA_001662385.1 Chlamydomonas asymmetrica
GTGTATGGCAAAGGGACTGGAAATAGTGCCCAAGGGGATGTTGTGGACTTAGAAATTTGAGACCTAGGTAGGATCTGATGCCATGCAGTCATACCCATATGACTATATCCAGCAGCACACTGGTGGAGTGTATCTGGGACTCTGGGGTGTTGCGCACGCATTGACAGCACAATGACGGCTGGCAGGTGCGTACAAATCAGCTGTTCTCTCGAGCAAGCACTCCTGCGAGGCTCGGCCCCTTATGGAACGTCACCGTACAGCTGTCCATTCTGGCAGCACCTTGCAGCACTCGTACGCATTACAGGTGAGGCGGCTCGCTACTGAGGCTGCGACGGATTTGTATGTGCAAAAGGTACCTCAATGCATTCCCCCGCTGTTTTGGAGCCGGCAGCGTGAGGATGATGAACCTACCGACATGTACAAATACTACATGCTGAATACAACCAGGGCAGAAATTGTGCTTCACTGCACGCCTTCAGAGTAGGGTGGGGGATTGCGGATCACTCGGCTGTGTTTGTGTAGGTCCCAGGCAGGGCTGGGGGGAAATACGTATTGTGCATCACCTCAAATCCGGCGTTTCCTCAAATCCGCTGCTGCGCAAACGCGACAAAAAAACATCACTCGCCAGTGCAGATCGCTCTCAACTCAGGGTCTCTGCTTGCACTCTCGTGTGCGCTTCAAGGCCAGTCCATGTCAAGGGCTGGAGATAACAAGGAAGGAAGCTGTGAATCCTCGGCGGTACGCGCAAAAGCTTTAATGTGAGCTACATACGATGTGTGTTAGGTATCGCGCAAGAGCTATACACATGTTTATGTTCCTCAAAACGTAGCAGAAGCGGTGCATTACATCACTGCAGCCTGCAGGGGAGTGCATTCCAAGTCCCAACCCTGATTCCCTACGCATGTGTGCGGGCAGTACAGGCAGTACAGGCAGTAGTCACAACAGTCGGGCTGCCCCTCCGCTGTCTGCCAAGGCGTGTGTCCCGGAGGCAATGACTGCAGCATATACTGGTACGACGCAAGGCAGGAAGCCAGAGCAATGAATGCATCATATGCAAGCAATCGGACCTCAGGATGAGGACGCCAGCGCAACGAATGCACAGAATGTCATTAATTGGATCTCAGGATAAGGACGCTGCAGCGATGAATGCATAATATGGACCAAATGACGTCAGGCGCTGAGGCGGGCCCAGGACGCCAAAGCCAGCCATGAATGATGCCGGCGACTGGGCTCAATGTGTCAGGACTAACAGGTTTAAAGACGCTAGAGCGATGGGCGCATGATACCGGTACGTTGGCGCTCCACAGAACCGCCCTATCTAGATAGTGCTGGTGTCATGTGTTCATGCGTCCATGCAACACAACGTGTTGCACACAAGTTGCAAAAGCGGGAGGAGGGCGTTTTGCTGATATGCAAGAGACAACTGGTGAGGTTGGGCACTCTGGATGAATTGAAGACATGTGGAATTGTGGATGAACGACTGCAGGCTTTGCTGGTCACCTGAGCACCCACGCACACGGGCACTCCCGGCCAGTTGGCAGGTCTGCTGCAGGCGTTTAGCGCTTGGCAAAGTTGAGCTTGGACAGGCTCAACCACGCAATCAAACGGAAGAACACGATCAGGCCGAACAGGACGAGCGCCACCCAACCGCGCCACTCGTAGTTGTAGCCATAGGTGTCGTGCACGTACTGGGCCACGCTCTGGAAGCCCCCATCTCCTGCGCACGTAACACAACGGTGGCAGGGGCAGCATGCGCGGACACCAGGGTTGGTGAACGCGGATGTATTACACCATCTGGGCGGCAGGTTTACCACGTACTGTGCAAGACCAGTCGGTGACCGGATGTGATGTGATGTGAGGTGCGGCAGCCTGGATTTCTAGGGGGAACATTCATGTCACAGGTGGTAAAATGCGCATCAATTAGCAGCGTACGGCAACGGGCGAGCCCTGGTGTCGGCATTTCCTCTGATTAACAGTGGCGCAAGGGACTACTCACCGGTGTCAATTTGCTCGTCAGTGACGTTTCCGAGCTGCGTGGTGATGGTGCCGTACAGCGCCCATGTGGCGGGGTTGAAGTAGTACATCCAGATCCACCAGCCGGGGATGTCAGGGCGATACACCAGGAACCCCTGCAGGAGGAATGGAGGGGGGGGGATGCACAGGGGGTACCACACGGGTCAGACAATGCGACATCGTCCAGGCATTAACGCGTTGAATCATTGGCAGCGTTCAATCACTGCCTCGCACCGTGCGCTCCATAGACGATATCGCTCTTAAACGCAGCGTGGTGCAAAACTCCTGCATGCCAGCAGTGGCCGTCAGAGGCGGGCCTCGCTTGCATTCAGGAGTAACAGGAGCATGCAAGGACTCACGCAGAAGAGGTTCCAGAAGTTGATGAACATGCCCGCGAGCGTGGTGGCGATGGCGGGATGCGGTGTGAGGTGTGCTGCTGCCATGCCGAAGAACGTGAATGACGTCAACTCCAGGAAGAGGAAGAGCAGGAACCAGAAGAACTTGGCCGCGTTGTATTCAAATTGGATCATGAAATACACGATGACTGTGTAGATGCAGGCCTGCACGATGAGGTAAGGGATCTCGGCAAAGCCCTGCGCCATCGTGTACGGAAGGACCGAATACATGCGGGCGGAGCGTTCGCGATAGAACACGGCACGGTCGGTGGCAACGCTGGGGATGACGATGAGGGTGTTCAATACACCCATAAAGATGGTGCAGCTGTAGAGCGCGCCAATGATGTTGAGCAGATCCAGCATTGTGGACCTGCAGAACAAAGGCGGTACGCATGCAGAAATCGCCGTAGCAGTGGTTTGAGTGATGCAAGGCCATGATGAAATGGAGCATCTACTCGCGAAGCCAATACATGGTGCTTTGGAGTTTGGATTTGGTCACGGGTACAGGAACAACGCATGTGTGTACAACAGCATGCGTGGCGTGCACAGCTGCGGAGTCACCTAAGCTGGCGCGTTAGTGGTCAAACCCTGCATGGAATAGGTAGCACCATGAATGCTGCCATACCTCTTCTGGCCGATGCCCCAATACAGCGATCCGAAGAGGAGAGCCATGACAATGCTGGCCAGGAATCGCAGCAGGTTGTATGAGGGTGATCGCCATGCGCTGGTGAGAGAGCGGTGCACCAGCAGCTGCGCCTGGCGGGTCACAGGGATGGCAAAGCCGCCGCTGAAGCCATCCTCCTTGAACGAGATGGGCTGGCTGTCGGGTGCGGGCGTGGAGTGCAGAGCAACCTTACCAGCCTCCTCCCTGCGGATCAAGATCACACACAGATCAGGTTCACATCCACATGCACCCGTTGATCAGGTTCAAATTCAAATTGAGCCTTGATGGAACGGCAAAAGGTTCATGGCAGCGTCTCAGCTGGAAAACCTGCATGTGCCACCTGCCTTACTACGGTATTGAGGAGCACTAATGTGTGTGTAATGTGTGGGAGCGCAGCATGATGGTGGCAGCATTAAGCACAGGTGGCAGGTGTGCATCCTCGCCAAGTTCCTCACGTGGCGAGATCGCTGTCCATCCACTCGTCACCAAAGTCGATGCCCAGCTCACGCTCCTGTGCGGGGCCGCTGACCTCCAGCATCCAGTTGGCGGGGTTGTAGCCGGGAGCCATGCTGCAGGAGGGAGACAGAGACACACACGGCTATGCACAGAGTCAGGCAGGCAGGTTAATCACGATTACTGCAGGAACAGAAGCAGTACAGGCTGGTTTATGGCGTGGCTTCCTCTACATAGCAACAGTCGTTAGCTTTACAGGCTCCTGCCTTAGGCTGGCCAGACGTTTTGCGCATGGCTTACCCAGGGATGTCTGGGTGCACTGATTTGAAGTAGTTGATCAGTCGGGACTGGTTAGGGCCCACCGCGCCGCTGAAGATGACGCGGCCGCCGGGCTTGAGCAGCAGCAGCTCGTCAAAGGCAGTGAAGATGTCCTTGTTGGGCTGGTGGATGGTGCACACCACCGTGCGGCCGACGTTGACGATGTTGCGGGTGACGCGCATCACCATGGCCGCCGCGCGCGCATCCAGGCCTGCATGCATGGATCATATAACCCAATGAATCACTCTCCTGCTGGTCAAGCATCCCCTCACCACACCACACTACCTGCTGCTGCCTTTGCATTTTTGTTCAGCAACCGCCCGCAACCAAGTGGCAACACCCAACAGCATGCTGTTGTTTCTGGGGTGAGGCATGTGCTGCACAGTGCAAGCATCACCTGTAGTGGGCTCGTCCATGAACACGAGCGAGGGGTTGGCCACCAGCTCCACTGCGATGGTGAGGCGCTTGCGCTGCTCCATTGTCAGCCCTGCGCCCGGGCCGCTGCCCACCACCAGGCCCGCCAGCGGCGTCAACTCCACCAGCGCCATCGCCTCGCGCACATACGCCATCAGCACGTCGGGGCTCTGCTCCGCGTACGGCAGCCGCATGCGCGCGCTGAACAGCAGGCTCTCAAGCACCGTCGCCTGGAGGTACGATAAACAGGCAATAAGGAGGCAAGCAGAGTAGGGATGTAAAACACAACCAACAATCATCGTGCAGGTGAATGGGAGGTGTGTGGGGGGGCTTCGCTGCGCTTGTGGTTGCCGGGAATCACAGTGCTGACCTGTGCGTTGTGGACGTCAAACTGTTCCACGTAGCCTGACACGCGCGCAAACGCCCTCATGGTTTTGGCGTGGCCGTTGAGCAGCTCGGTGCCCTCAGCACGCCCGCCCGTCTTGCGCCCTGCCAGCACGTCCATGAGGGTGGTCTTGCCAGCGCCAGACGCACCCATCAGGGCGGTCAGCACTCCGGGGCGGAAGGCGCCACTCACACCGCGCAGCAGCTGCAGCTCGCCTGCTCGCCAGCAAAGACATGACAACAGTCAATCAGTACGGCTGCGCTCACGCTTTACTGCTGACATGGCACAGCACACAACATGCCACTGGCGGGGCTGGAGCACGGCAGCAAGCCTATCCGAACAGGGTCTGTCAAAGGCTTGCGCTCTCTGGTTGTATGTTGCATGCTGCTCACCCTTGCCCTTGGGCTGCGGTACGTAGTAGTTGATATCCTTGAAGGTCATCGTGACGGGAAGGAACTTCATGGCGTCAGCGCGGCTGACAGCCTTGGAAGCATGCGCCACCACCACCTTGTGCGGTACGCCCGCCATCTCAACATCCTGATGCGCTGCAGCCATCACCAAGCCTGACACGTAGGCTGCCGGGGCGTCAGTGGCAGCGCCTGCGTCCAGCACCTGAAGCCGGGCGTCGCTGTTGCTGGTTTCGGAGGAGAACACAGGATATGCGGAGGCTCCGGCCACAGCCGCCGTACTAACAGCGACCTTCGGGGGTGCCGCAATCAGGGCCTTGGGTACGACAAGCACTGTGTGGTTCTCATCATCCTTGCGCTTGGAACCTTTGTTTTCCAGCATCAGCAGCAAGGCCTCGTCCTGGGCGATCAGGTGCTCCTCGGTGCCCTCGCCCCATGCGGCAGCGCGGGCGGAGGAAGTGGCTGCACGCATTCATGTGAAGGTGGATAAACATTCAGCGTCGAGTTGTGATCTAATAAGCAATGGGGTCAAAGCAGCACTAGTTCGGCAGGCCTTTTGCTGGCGCATGCTGGGTGCATGTAAAATTAATACCCGTCCGGAATATGAGTGCATGCCGGGTCCAACACCACAATACCACCTCATGCAACGGCCACGAATCCTCATCAGCAGACAGACGCATGGCTTGCAAATGCAGCCATGCACAGACTCACGTCCGATGTAGGTGAGGGCCAGGGCTTGCAGGACCGTAAGGACGACCACCGTGCCGATCATGAAGCCGATCCCACCCCACACCCAGCCCCACTGCGTGTAGATGCCGCGATACGTAAGAGCGTACTGCGAGCAGTAAAGAAGGACCAACATATTGAAGGCAGCCGCAGGCATGAGATTAGGCAAACATGCGCCTGCTGCGGCTGCTGATCTGCCAGGTCTGCTCAAGGGCACACAGGATTTACAGGGTTGTTGATCACCAAGCAGCGCCTATTGAGTAGTTGAGTGGTGACGCATCACGACACATTACAGAATGCATACAGCGTGCAGGGCTTATGCCTTACCACGCCCAGGGTCTCATCTGAGTAGTCGCCAGGGCCAGGCCCCTGCCAGGCGCTGGACGTAAACTCACTGACGCCCATGGAGCGCAAGCACCAGCTCATGGGGTTGATCCAAAACACCCAGATCCACCAGCCAGGGATGGACGCTGCGGTACAGGTGCAGTACAGGCGCAGTACGGGTCACACATAGCACGAAGTACTTTTGAGAGCGATCAAGCGCCATTGGGTTGTGTGAAAGTGACAGGCACCCAGTGTGAGGCGGGCCATGATGTGACCTTATGTTATGTTGCATCAGGAGCGTGTCAGCCGGACGGCCCACGCTCCCCCCAGATGACAACCAGGCGAGCAGAAGAGGTTTTTCCAGGTATGCGCATGGCATGCTAGAGGTCCACATGGGCTTAGTGCAGCACATGATATTTGCTGCTCACTCCTTGCGATGGGAAAGCCGGAGGCGTTGATGGATGTGAGCAGCGCTAGCGCGCCCAGGCCCTGAGCCAAGACGTCGCTGCGCAAGAAGGCGCCACAGGCCTGGAACATGGACGTCGCCACCATGCCCATGCACTGCAAGCACGCAAGCATCAGCAGCATCACCGTTTTTGGGAGTGGCCTGACCGCAATGGCAGCTTTGCTGCGAGACACGCTGCAAGCCGCGTGCTGGTTGGCGCGGGCATGGTCAGGGAGCAGCGCCCAACCGCTACAACATCCAGCAGTAGGCATACGGTTCAGCCAGGTTGCTTACCACAATGTTCAGCCAAAAGATGAAGAACCGGCCAGCCTGCATGTCAATAGGCCATAACAATGCAATTACAAAATCACACTTAGCAACAGGATGCCAAACGAAGGAGAACACACAGCACAACGCAGGCTCAACTTTTGGGCCAGTAGCGGTCTAGAAGTGAAAATCGATGGATATTAAACCTGCAATGGCTTACATCCATGACCAGGCCAACGGAGAAGTAGACCATGATGCTGTAGAGCGTTGCGCTGAGGAGAGTCTCGGGCAGACGCCACAGCACGCCTGCGCATGTCGACCGCCGAGGCCACCATTCACACGGATTTCACAGCTCGCAATGGAATCGGGCCATGATAGCCCACACTAACCGCCAGCCAGTCCAAGCAGCAAGCAGCTCAGGCCCTACTCAGCAGCCTATTTCATGAACGATCTTGCCAAGGCGTTCACACTCACTGCTTGTGGCAAAAATCCATGGCGCGTAGAAGTTCTGGTTGCGCTGCCTGAACAGCACCGGCAGCCGCGCCGTGTAGATAGGCACGTAGTTGAACCCGCCCTGCATGCACGCACACACAACCAAACCAGCCTTGTGATGGCGGCACGCGTCAAGTTCTAGCTCCAATTGCACCTCGATTGGCAGTGCGTGTGACAAGTGCAGGCAGCAGGAAGCGCATGCGCCGCTGCTCTATCTGCCAGGCGTGGTTCAAGCGCTCCCGTGTTGGACAACGCACGCCGGCCAGCTTAGCACCCACCAAGAACCTGCATGTGCATGGAGCAAGCAGAAGGCAAGAGCCCAGGGTCAGCATCCAGAGTTCATCACAGAAGCGATGATTATACGCAGACTACAATTGAGACGATATGTGATTGCTGCTGCCTGCACCCCATGCGTAGCACCCCTCATACTGTCAGTAGCGTCGATTTCACTTCAATAGACAACGAGCAAGGCAGTGGATCAGGTATCCCAGCAACACTTTCCGTGCGGTTAAGCTACTGCTGTGTACAACATCCCAGCAGCCACTGAATATCACTTGCATGGATAGGAAGGCGTTGAAAATGACTGAGAGGAACAGGTTGGCGTCCTGAAGGTCGTCGTGTGAGAGCTGGATGAAGGTGGTGCTGACTAGGAAGGCGCCGATCAATGCCTGCGCCACCGTCGCCTTCATGAAATCCATGTTGCGCTTCAGCAGCAGCACCTCACGACCCATCACAGTACGCACCATGGCTGGCAGCGACTGCGCGTACCTGCAAAGTGCAGTACAGCATTACAATCAGCAGCGCATGCGGTAACTGTTTCAGTCGTGCGCATTAGGATTTTATCCAGGCATGCAAAGCAGCCTAGGCAGCAAGCAAACTGACGAGCGTGTTTCCAGTGAGAACGCTGGTCAAAGGGCATGCAATGGAGTCCAGGTACGGAGCAGTATAATGCAGTACAATGCAGTACAGTGCAGTACCGTGCAGTACGTTGCCTCACTTGCGCTTGTGCAGTACCATGCCCTGCAGAGGGTGGTGGTACGCGGGCGCTGCCAGTGCGTCCGACATGGCTTTGCCCGGCTGGCTGGCTGCGAATGCAGCCTGCATGACGGGAGGAGTAACCCAGTGCCACTCCAGCTGCTGCTGAGGCCGCAGTGACTGCAGGAGCTCCGGCGCAGCAGCGTTGTCGTTGGTGCCCGCTGGCGGAGCCCAATAGCGCTGCAGGCCAGAACGTGGGCAAACAGGCTGTTGGTTAAGACAGGCATGATGAATCAGCAAAGCAGCTCACATCCAACTCTGTCCACCACTGCACCCTGACTGCTCTTCCTGTGCCCCCCACTAGCCTTCTGCAGCCCCCCTTGCCCCCCTAAAGCCCCTCCCCTGGCCCCCTCACCTGCTGGTCCGAGAGCGTGGTGACCTCCTGCAGGAAGTCCGCCGCCATCATGGCGGGCGGGCAGTGCAGGTGCAGCGAGGCGAAGAAGGGAAGCACCTCGTCACGCGGACCGAAGAACACCACACGCCCGTGGCTCATCAGCATGACGTCATCAAACTGCTCGTAGATTTCGGGCGAGGGCTGCAGCAGGGAGATCATCATTGTGGCCTGCAGCACGCAAAACCCACGACAGAATTCATAACAGATTGATGACTAGGTCGCATCTGGTCAAGCATGTGCATGCCCTGGCCAACAGCGTGGGCCAACAGTGAAAGCAGGCGATGCAGGTGCACAATTGCCGCAGGCACTGTTGCCTACGTGGTTGCTCCTGGTGATGGTCCTCAGCGCCTTGACGATGTTGTAGGTGGTGGCGGAGTCCAGGCCGTTGGAGATTTCGTCCATCATCATCGCGCGCGCCTCGCCCACAAACATCTCGGCTGCGCACAGGAGGCAGCAGCATGTGGAAGGACAAGGGCTCATGCAGGTGATCCAGCACTGCATGTGTACACACAGGTAGACCGCACAACAGCCAGACCCAGTGCAAGATGCCGGCTGCATGGCGCCAACCACACCCCCGCTCACCGCTTGTCACGCGCCTCTTCTGGCCTCCCGATATGCCCTTGAGCATGTCGTTGCCAACCAGCGTATCCAGCACGTGATCAATGCCCATCATGCGCGCAAACACCTGCGTGCGTTGTGGCAAATGGGCACGCAGGTGCCATGCAATGGGCGGAATGCCAATCTGCACTTTTGGCGGTCACGCAAGGTGTTGGCGCTGTTACTGCTGGCGCGCCGTGCAAGCACCATCAAGCATGCAATCAGGGTGTTGCCTGCACGCCACATGTCAGTTGAGTAGTACGGACCTACCTCTACCAGGACGCTGTTCTGGTGGCGGCTCTTGCTGATCGCTGCCCGCCACATCTCGTCCAGGTGTGCATCAGGCTCAACGCCCTGCTGCGCCTCAGCCTGAGTGACGGCTGCGTGAAGCCCTGTGAGCAGCAAGCGTGAGCAAGCGTGTAGCAAGCGCGATCGGTCATGGACTAGGCATGCCTGGGTGGTGTACTGGCAGGGTGCATTACAATTAAGCTTTGCGATTGAAGGAGGAAAGCATGCAGGTGGATATCGAATGCTGGCAGCTGGCCATGCAGCCATGGCACTCACGGGTAGCAAAGTCCGGGCCAAGGCTGCGTGACGCAAACTCAAGCGTCTCGCCGACGGTCATCTCTGCGATGTGGCTGTCGCGCTGGTCGATGTATGCGGCAACGCGCTCCACCACAAAGTCCTTCCCTTGCGTCAACCCGTTGTATGTGATGCTACCAGACACCTGCAGTCCATACAAGGATTGCACAGCCACCAGGCATGTTGGCATTCCCCTGCCGGCATGCGTACGAAGGACGTCCTGCCAGAGCGGCCATGACACATTGCATGCAGGATCAATGATTCAAGCTGTGTCCCAAGGCAGGCAGTACACCATACCTTCATATGGCCTTCCCGCTGCGCTTGCCCAGACAGCGCCTTGAGCAAGGTCGTTCTGCCAGACCCTGCGGTTACAGCCGTGCACATGCGTACACTCGCACTCCTGGCAACCAGCAGCGTTTGCAACTGCAAGCTTGCACTAAGCATGAAGATTGAGACATCATGCGACAATGCAGGGTCCAGGCAGGGGCCTAGCAACGAGGCTTGCCTGCATGCGGGACACAATCCGCCATGTACAGCTAGCATACGAAGGTATACGCACCTGGTGGGCCGAGCAGAAGCGTCATACGGCCCTGCAACCCAGGACAAAAGCAAAAGCGGATCACATTTCATAGCCTCAGTGCATCTGGATGCGGCTGCATCATTCGCTTTTACATGCAGTTCGGGGGCACTGCATGTAAAACTCCACTATGTGAATCGCCCGCATGCACATGCACTCACGGGCTTGAGGACTCCCGAGGTTGGATGCAGCACGGGCTTCTTACGCATCAGCCCACGCCTTGTGACCTGGCTGACCAGCCCCTGCACCATCGCAGCGGCTGCATTGGCGAGCGTGGGCAGGCCTGCATCCTCACGCGCCTCATCCACCTCCGCCCGCAGGCGCTCGAAGCGAACCTCGATGCCTGGCATCGTGAGCCCAACTCTGCAATACAGCCCACCAGCGATGTAAATACAGCAGTCCCAATTTTAGGCAGAGTCCCGCGCGAGCAATGCAGCGTTCCACATCAAGCTCCACAGGGCTGCCGTTCGGGGCAGTACAGTGCGTGCAACGCGCAGTGGCAGAGTCTGGTACTACTGCTGGGCCGTTAGGGCCGTACACACGCATGGCGTTCATTACCTATTCAGGCGCTCAGAGAGCTTGGTGACGAGGTTGGAGGTGTCTTGGTTGCCTACTTGGGTCTCCAAGACGCGGTCCTGAAGGCCACAGGTGGGCGGCACCACAGCTTTGCAGTGGCCTCACTGGGCGATTGCGCATGGCACATCATCAAGCGTGATGCGCGTGCCCAATCAAACAGTCAATCACTCACCAGCATCTCCAGGGTCTTGTCCCTTCTGAGCTGGCTTCTGGACCTAGACGATGTCGATTTCGGTAGGCTCATTTTGCTAGGCGCTGGCTACTTCACCCAGACAGTGCTGGCAAACGTTGGGTGTTCCTGAAGTCGTCCGCGCACGTAGGGCCAATGTAGGGCCGGCCGACGACACCGAGCTAGCCAATGCCCGCCTCAAGCAAGCACAGCTGTCAAGTTGTGGAGCAGCGCAGGCGTTGTTGCTGCCGTGGGCGTGTCGCCTCAAGAGCGGATCGAGACACCGCTATTGCTGGTGGTGGTGGGCTCTTGCTGGCCAAAGTGTGTGCATATCAACGGTAGTGAGTGCAAGACAGGGTGCCTGATAGCCATGGACTTTCTAGCCAAGCTCGGTAGGTATTTATAGGATGTCATAATGGGACCCACAGGCAACCACATTGCCAGTAATGCAAGGGTGCAAGTCGTCGCGCATTCGAGACCATCCCAGCGAGGGCCACCATTCCGGACGACGACTCTGACAACACCCCCCTGCTCCATTCCATTCAATGCACAAGCATGAGCTGTAACGTGCAGACATGCGTCAACCAGCAAGGACATGATGGGTAGGGACAGCGGACTGAGATGTAGTTTTTTCCACGCCTGTCGGGCCGCCACGGTGGGCGGGGGTAGAAGGTTCAGCCCTTCACGTTGGATGTCGAGGCTCCACAGCGCCCAAAGAACGGCCCAAACTCTTGCAGCATGATTTTGTATGAAGCTTAGGTTAGACAGAGCAACTTTGCGCAAGTGCGTCATTTCCGTGTCTTTTTGGTCACACTGTACGCAACCTTGGTTAACAACGCGCGTCGTCTGGGCGGCTGATGATGATCAGCAGACGAGCTGGTCAAAACGGACTGAGGACAGCTACACAGCATACTTGTATCGCTCAGTGAAAGATGTCGCAGAAGTTGTTGTCTTCGTCGGCAGGCGTGAACCTGAAGGTCACAAATGGCTTTTTTGCTCAATGGCCGCCGTTCGGAAGCGTCAATAAAGGACGACAGCTGCTGTCGTTGGTCCTTGGTGAGCAGTAAACTAAGGTGTCCAGGCACGCTGCATCCTATTCTGCAGTGCAGTGGCTGACACACAGACAGAGTGTGTGTAAATCAAGTTCGTGCTGCCCATCAGAAGCCTCAACTTATTGACGACGCAAAACACAGCTAGGAGGCCACGTTGGTGGCCTTGAGCAGCGTGTTCACTGTTTGACCCGGTCTGAAGAGAAGTGGCATGCACCAACACATACCAATACGAAACAAACCTGGGCGCATGGGTTGAACAGACCTGCAGCGCCCTGGTGATCACTCTGAGGATCAAGGTACAGCCGTGATAGGCATATTGCCCAGGTCACGCGAACGACAATGTGCGCAGGTGCGATGGCAGCGACAGAGGCAGCGACATATAGATTCACGTTTCCCAAACGCGCCACACTGACCCGTAGACCGAAGCTCACAACAAGCAAGGGCTGCAGAACCACGCGTGCCACTGCGGTGGCAACAGGCGGTGTTACATACACCGCGGGGCTCCGGGCCGCTTGTTCCAGCTTGCGTCCCATACACGCTGACGTAATTGCACCGAGCGCTGCTCAAGAGGCCAGCGGTGCGGAGGCTGCTGCCTTTAAGAGTGTCAGACAACTGGCAGCACAGAGTGGTAAGGGCGCTCCCCGTGGAGCAGGTCTGTCAGGCACCGTACCACTTACCTTATCCAACCGTGAAACCACGTGGCCACACCCTGTACAGCTAGTACAACATCTTCAGGCGGTGTGAGAGTAAATGATGGGGACTTGTGGATGCATCGCACAGCACTTGAAGGTGGCTTCAGGGTCTGATGGCCACTGGTATTGATGCCACAGCCGACCGCATACGGCATATATACGCTGACACTGCGCGGCATCTATCCGCGCGGCTCGAGGGCGCCATGCCTCCTACAAATACGCGGGCATGAGTTCCCTGACACAGACCAGCACGCGTGTCACGATCCCTGCCTGCTACCCGCATGTGTGGGTGGTACCTAGGCGCTACATTTTGGGTCAAGCGTGCCGCACCTGTGCATGCAGTGTGACCGCGCGCGGCGGCACGCTTGGCAGCCGAGCCGCATGCACACCGCAGTGCCTCATTTACAAGGATGCCTGCAGAGCTACAAGCCACGTCACATGCCCATGGCATCCTTTGCCCTGCCAGGCCAGTTCCACAGCCCACATCGCTCCAGGCAAGCCCTACAAATGCATGCGACCCAGGCAGCGGACCGACCATTTATCAGGGTGCGGTGCCAAAGCCCCTGGTACTGTCATGGCGGGTGATTCAGCCATGCTAAACACATGCTACAAAGCGCTCCTCTATGCATCTACAGCTGTCGGCTTGCCTTAACTCTTTAGCATGCGCCCTCCCTTATCCATGCCAGCACACGTGTCATGCGTTTTGCCCTGCCCACTGGTGGCGCCCAAGATGCACGCAGACCGCTCATGCTACTGTTCATGTGCAGGACGCATAAGACATAACAGCATTGCCAGCAACCAGCACTGCATCACCATGGGCTATGCACGCATCTGCAATACCTCATATAGCACAACCGACCCGACGCGCCGAACACGCTGCACTGGCATACGTCCGTGCAGTGTGCCGTCGCTGACGCCGTTGCGCAGCACTCGGGCAAGCAGGATTCAAGCACACTGACCGCCCAAGCTCTTGTATCCACCACACAGCTCATTTGGCCTGCAGAGAGCGGCATGCATGCATGCATGGTGATGGGCCGGCGCTACCCAGGATGCGCCACTGCTAACCGCAGGCAACGCACCACAAGCTGCTGCTGGTCCTGCCATTGCCCCAGATGCATCCCTGTCATTTCACTTGCCTTTCGCTGCCATGTGGAGGCAGCGTGCACGACAAGCACACGCGCGATATACGTTGGCTATCCGGGCTGTGCAGCTGCCATCAACACGCTGGCTTGCATGCGCAGTACCTCGACACACTGGCAGTACTCAGTGGCCATCGCAATCAACACAGGAAAGCAAGACCCCTTCCATGATGCATGCATCTGGCTGCACTGGTCGGTTGAAGGACACCGCTGCAACTTGTATGCTGCCGGTATGCCTGAAAGATGTCATACCGCACTAGGACTATCACCACCTAACCCTGACCCCAGCGCTGCACGGCCACGCCGCATGCTGCGACCGTATGCACAGGAATGAGGGTGCACGGTGGCATTCAGCCAATTATTTTGGTGTTTACAGTATGCACGCCAAGGAGGTACGGCAAGGCGCCCCAAGCGTTGCCGCTGGCGACTGCTGCATGGGATGTCGTCGATGCACATCACACAACGCTTACCCCATAGACAATCGCGGCCGCCATGATCTGTCAGACATGTGATGACCGGGGTGGTGGGTTTGGTGATTCATCAGCCATTGCTTCACCATGATGAACTACTAGGAAATGCCAAGCGCAAAAATGAAAAGGCTGCAATACAACCACATGCAAGCAGCAGGCAACGATACACTAACGCACATAAATACTATAAATGGTGTGATAAATGGCATGATAAATGAAGGTTAGCTCCCAACTATCAGCAGCACAGACCACCTCACACCCAAGTGGGTGCAGAGGATGGTGTGGGCGTGGTGGGACCGTCGCACATGAACGTTGAATGCGGCATTGGGCAATGCATATGGCAACCGCACGGCTGCGCCCATACTGATGAGCCAATGAATTTGTCCGTGTGTTTGGTACTGAATGAGTATGAAATCGTTCGTGCAGGGGCATATGTCAAGGTACAGCAGCGCTTCGGCTGCTTACCCATAATGTGCCTACGGCAGGCAGAGGCGCAAGGCCACATGCCAAGCAAGCTAGGTGTGACAAACAAGGTCAGCGGCCAACATCGGATAATGCAATGAAGCGCACGACATGCCTGCATTCGCAGCGGTGGCAGCTCGTTCGCCCACAGCGACAACAGGGGCACACTCCATACGCACCGCCAGGTGCTATATACAGGCGCTACAGGCGCACATCGTTGCTTTCGGGTTCTCTCGCTCTCGCACGCTTTCCCTGCTGCTAGGTGCAACAGCACGCTGCCCGAGTGCACATTCGCTTGACGGACAAGCCTAAGGCAGCTATGAATACTCAGTGCTGCAACAGGCGCTGCAACGTGCGTGGTGCTGCAAACATTCTCAAAAACCCATGCGGAGTGGATCGGGTCTGAATTCAGCGCTCACACAGGAAGGGTCTGTGTTAACTGCCTATTTACCTGTAAATAATGGACCAAGGTCATTCTCATACACGCTTATAGTACTTATATCAGCAGGTTCTAGCAGGACACATACGGGCACAAGGGTCGCAGTAGTCGCAGGATGGCGACACACGCGCATGCGAGGTGTGCGCAGCACACATCGCGCTGCAGACAAGTCTCCTCGAGGAATGAATGGTGATGAACAACATAAATGAGGGTGTAAAGCAATCTGGGACTGATTGGGGCCTGCTGCAGTACTCAAGGAGGCCATAATGGCACACCTCGCCTGGTCCCCATCTGGGGGAGCATGGGCCGTTTGGCCAACACGCTCCTGATGTTACATGACATAACATAAGAATATAAGATAATGGCATACCTGCAACTTCCGGAAGGTGCTGCCTGCCATCTTCTGATAATGGGCACTCCATGCATGAGGCAGGGCTGCAGCAGGCGTTCAGCGCTTGGCGAAGTTGAGCTTGGACAGGCTCACCCAAGCAATCACACGGAAGAACACAACCATGCCGAACAGGACGAGCACCACCCAACCGCGCCACTCGTACTTGTAGTCAAAGGTGTCGTGTACGTATTGGGCCACGGTCTGGAAGTTACCCTCGCCTGCAAATGCGACGCAGCGATAGCAGAGGCAGCACATGTGCACGCAAAGGTGGTCAGCAGGGATGTACCCCAATGTGTCTGGGGCAAGCTTATGCACATGTGCACGACTGGCCAGTGCATAGGTGTAGTCAGGCAGCAGGCGCGGATCCTTACATATCAGGTCGCGATAGGTCGCGCCACTTGTTAGGTGGTGAATGCTAGGTGCGTGTCCAGGCAACGTACTCACAGCAATGAGTGGGGCCTTACGTCGGCATGTCCTACATTTCAACATTTGCAATGTAAAATCGCACAAGGCTGCTCACCGGAATCAATCTGCTCGTCAGTGACGTTTCCAAGCTGCGCTGTGATGGTGCCGTACAGCGCCCATGTGGCGGGGTTGAAGTAGTACAGCCAGATCCACCAGCCGGGGATGTCAGGGCGGTACACCAGGAAACCCTGCATGAGTAATGGAGGGGGGGATGCACAGGGGGTACCACACGGGTCAGGCAATGCAACATTACCCACCGATGTGGAGAATCGCTGGCATGCCGAACTGTGCGGAGTCTGCGGCGGTTTGGCTGGCTTCATGGCGGCAGCGCATGACACGAACGATCCGATGCATTAACCTTCTACGGCCATTGATGCGCTGTCCCGGACCAGATCCTGCATGCCCACAGTGGCAGAGAGCAGGCTTTGCCCTTATTCAGGAGTGGTAGCATGCATGCAAGGACTCACGCAGAAGAGGTTCCAGAAGTTGAGGAACAGGCCGCCAAACGCGGTGGCAATTGCAGCATTGGGCGTGAGGTGGGCTGCTGCCATGCCAAAGAACGTGAAGGCCATCAGGTTGAGGAAGAGAAAGAGCAGGAACCAGAAGAACTTGGCTGCGTTGAACTCAAAGTGGATCATGAAGTACACGATGACTGTGTAGATGCAGGCCTGCACGATGAGATAGGGGAGCTCGGCAAAGCCCTGCGCCATCGTGTACGGCAGAACCGAGTACATGCGGGCGGAGCGCTCGCGATAGAACACGGCGCGGTCGGAGGCCACGCTGGGGATGACGATGAGGGTGTTGAAGATGCCCATGAAAATGGTGCAGCTGTAAAGCGCGCCTAACATGTTGAGCAGATCCAGCAGCGTCGACCTGCGGTACGATGGTGGTACGGATGCAGAGACTGAGACAAGTTTCAAGGGATACACGCAGGGCACACAGGAATGGTTTGGCACTGGACGCCTTTCACAATGCCATTTGCCAGCTGCTTGGGTAGTGCTGCACCCTTGTACCACACCACAAGATGGGTTCGCGCAATGCATGCCCGCGTACATCGCCACAAGGTTGGTTACACTACACATGCGCACGTACGCACCTGTTCTGGCCGAGGCCCCAGTACAGCGATCCGAAGAGGAGCCCCATGGTGATGCTTGCGATGAATCGCAGCAGGTTGTAGGAGGGTGAGCGCCATGCGGTGGTGAGGGAGCGGTGCACCACCAGCTGCGCCTGGCGGGTCACGGGGATGGCAAAGCCGCCGCTGAAGCCGTCCTCCTTGAACGAGATGGGCTGGCTGTCAGGCGCGGGAGTGGAGTGCAGCGCAACCTTACCAGCCTCCTCCCTACGGTCAAGATCCACAGCCACACGCTCCCATTGATCAGGTTCGAATTCAAATTGAGCCTTGGTGAAATGGCAAAAGGTTCATGGCAGCGCCTGATATGCAAAACCTGCATGAGCCGGCTGCCGCATCATCCACCACGACCACTTCATTTTGACATGCAGTGCCATGGTGGTCAGATGCAGGTAACAGGCATGCGTTCCTGATCACTTCCTCACTTGGCAAGGTCGCTGGCCATCCACTCGTCGCCGAAGTCGATGCCCAGCTCACGCTCTTGTGCGGGGCCGCTGACCTCCAGCATCCAGTTGGCGGGGTTGTAGCCGGGAGTCATGCTGCAGGCAGGAGAGAGATACAAATACAGCCATGTACATTCACATGGGGACCACGTCAATTGAGAGGCAGGCAGGGATGTGTGTCAAGCAACATGACAGCAGGAACAGTTTGCTTTGGGGCTGGAAGCTCTGCATCGCAGCAGCTTCATCTTCACATGACCCCCAGGCTAGCTAGGTTAGCCAGGCTTGATGCGTGTCATTTACCCAGGGATGTTGGGGTGCACTGCTTTCAAGTAGTTGATCAGTCGGGACTGGTTAGGGCCCAGCGCGCCGCTGAAGATGACGCGGCCGCCGGGCTTGAGCAGCAGCAGCTCGTCAAAGGCGGTGAAGATGTCCTTGTTGGGCTGGTGGATGGTGCACACCACGGTGCGGCCCACGTTGACGATGTTGCGGGTGACACGCATCACCATGGCCGCCGCGCGCGCATCCAGGCCTGCATGCATGCGCGAGATTTCACAATCATCCTCTTGCTGGTCAATCTTCCCCTCAACACCATGCTA
Source organism: Chlamydomonas asymmetrica (assembly GCA_001662385.1). NCBI lineage: Eukaryota > Viridiplantae > Chlorophyta > Chlorophyceae > Chlamydomonadales > Chlamydomonadaceae > Chlamydomonas > Chlamydomonas asymmetrica. Next base: position 18,512 of record BDDA01000545.1, read on the forward strand.
CATGATGATCGCCCGAAACCAGATGGCAACCCAACATCATGTTGCAAGGTAAGGCGCATAATGCTTGCTGCATGGTGCAAGCCTCACCTGATGTGGGCTCGTCCATGAACACAAGCGAGGGGTTGGCCACCAGCTCTACTGCGATGGTGAGGCGCTTGCGCTGCTCCATTGTCAGTCCTGCGCCCGGGCCGCTGCCCACCACCAGGCCCGCCAGCGGCGTCAACTCCACCAGCGCCATTGCCTCGCGCACATACGCCATCAGCACGTCGGGGCTCTGCTCCGCGTACGGCAGCCGCATGCGCGCGCTGAACAGCAGGCTCTCCAGCACCGTCGCCTGGCGGCACAACACCGACGCAGCGGGCAAGAGGAGCAGGGGCATGTCAGCCGCAATGCAGCAAGGGTTGAAGAGCTGGCAGGGTGTCTAAAACCTCAGTCACAGCAAAGGGATAGCATCAAGCAATCATCAGTTTGGGGGTACACTGAATCATCCGATTGCAGTTGTGGGCGATCGCTGCGCTGACCTGTGCGTTGTGGACGTCAAACTGCTCCACATAGCCTGACACACGCGCAAAGGCCCTCAGGGTCTTGGCATGGCCGTTAAGCAGCTCGGTGCCCTCAGCCCGCCCGCCCGTCTTGCGCCCTGCCAGCACATCCATGAGGGTGGTCTTGCCAGCGCCTGACGCGCCCATCAGGGCGGTCAGCAATCCAGGGCGGAAGGCGCCACTCACACCGCGCAGCAGCTGCAGCTCGCCTGCGCGCCAACAAGCAAACAATGACAGTAGTCACTAGTCAGAACAGCTGTATTCACGATTCACTGTCCACTGCTCACAGTGTGCCACTGGCGGGGCAACTGGCGGGGCTGGAGCAAGTCAGCAACACTGAGCAAACAGCGTCTGTCAAAGGGCAGTGCCCTGGTTGTGTGTTTTGCTGGCTGCTCACCCTTGCCCTTGGGCTGCGGTACGTAGTAGTTGATGTCCTTGACGGTCATCGTGACGGGAAGGAACTTCATGACATCAGCGCGGCTCACGGCCTTGGAAGCATCCGCCACCACCACCTTGTGCGGAACGCCTGCCATCTCAACATCCTGCGGCGGTGCAGCCACCACCAAGCCTGACAGGTAGGCTGCCGGGGCAGCACCCTCGTCCAGCACCTGCAGCCGGGCGTCGCTGTTGCTGGTTTCGGAGGACACTGTGTAGGTGGAGGCACCAGCCACAGGCGCCATGTTGACAACAGCGGCGTGCTGGGGTGCCGCGATCAGGGTCTTGGGAATTGCGACCACGGTGTGGCTGCGCTTGTTACTTTGCTTGTTGGCGGAAGCATCGCCGCCGTTTTCCAGCATCAGCAGCGCGGCCTCGTCCTGGGCGATGAGGTGCTCCTCGGTACCATCGTTCCACACGGCCGTGTGGGCGGCGGAGATGGCTGCATGCCATGTTGGAAATGTCGCATGAGCAGTGATATCAAGACAGAGATGGTGCGCATCCGCACGAGGGTTGAACAGGTAAGTCAAGCATTTTGCACAGTGCATTCTGAGCACGTGTCTGGTCTGCGTCCGGTCAAACTCAACCCACCGCAATCACACCAACAGGCAGGTGGCTGCCACTGTTGCACGCGGTCAAGCATGGACTCACGTCCGATGTAGGTGAGTGCCAGGGCTTGCAGGGCTGTGAGGACGACCACCGAGCCGATCATGTAGCCGATCCCGCCCCACACCCAGCCCCACTGCGTGAAGATGCCGCGGTACGTCAGCGCGTACTGCAAGCAGAGGAGTTGAAATAAACATAATGAAGGCAGACGCAGGCAATACATTAGGCAAACATGCGCCTGGAGAGGCTGCTGATCTGCCAGGTCTGCCCCAAGGGCACACCGGACAATCATTGTTTAGTTGGTGCCGTCATCCCCGTGCTGCGCTACTGAGTGATGACGCATCGCGACAAGGACACCACACACCGTGCCAACCGTGCAGGGCTTACGCCTTACCTCGCCAAGGGTCTCATCTGCGTAGTCACCAGGGCCGGGCTCCTGCCAGTTGCTGGACGTCATCTCGTTGATGCCCAGGGTGCGCATGCACCAGCTCATGGGGTTGAACCAGAACACCCAGATCCACCAGTCCGGGATGGATGCTGCGGTACAGGTGCAGTACATGTGCAGTACAGGTGCAGCATGGTTCACGCTCAGTGCTGACAGGACACCAAATCCATACGCTCTGACTGTTTAGAGGCATGAGCACAGCAGAAGGCATGGCAAGGAATCCGCTGCTTGCTCACATCTTGCAATCGGGAAGCCGGAGACGTTGACGAAGGTCATCAGCGCAAACGCGCCCAGGCCCTGGGTCATGACGTCGCTGCGCAGTACGGAGCCGAAGAATTGGAACATGGACGTCGCCACCATGCCCATGCATTGCAAGCAGACAGGCATCAGCAGCAGCACGTTGCTCGAGGGACTTATCCATTCCAAAGGGCTCTGCTGCAGTTAATCCCGCATGCAGCACCCTCTTGCTTGGCTCAGGCACACATACATGCACGACCTGCAAAATGAACAGCGGGCAAGCTTCCAGCAGAGTCTTGTTGCTCACCACAATGCACAGCCAGAAGATGAAGAACCGGCCGGCCTGCGCGTGACAGGGACACACCCGCACATAGGTCAGGAACAAAGCAGAATGCTGACACGGTGTAAGCCCACAGCAAGGACAGTACTTCAGGGTGGCACCAGCGCAGGAGCGAGTACCGCTAGTACCGTATGCCCGTATCAGGAGGACACATGCCGCCTTACCTCCATGACCATACCGACAGAGAAGTAAACCATGATGCTGTAGAGCGTTGCGCTGAGGAAGACCTCGGGGATACGCCACAGCACGCCTGCACATGCAGCAGACAGCCGAGGCCACCGCTTACTTTATACTTCCGCACATGACGATGCTGCACGCCACCAACCAGTGATGCCCAGCAACAAGTAGCGTACGGCCCACTGAACAGCCGAAGGTCATGAACCATCCTGCATCATGAACCATCATGAAACATTCTACATCATGAACCATCCTGCACGCTCACTGCTTATGGCGAAAATCCACGGCGCGTAGAAGTTCTGGTTGCGCTGCCTGAATAGCACCGGCAGCCGCGCTGTGTAGATTGGCACGTAGTTGAACCCGCCCTGCACGCACACATGTACGTACACACAGACGTCAGCAGCGGCCTCCTTGCAAACGCACATGTACCTCGCTTTGCCACGCCACATCAAAAATGTGATGAGCACCAGGCGCGCAAACAACCAGGCACTTGGATGTCGACAGCACCGCGCTAACTGCGTGCCAGGAACGGTGTGTGGCAAGCGGCCTTGCATTAGGTGCACGCCATCCAGCGGGGCACGCACCATAAACCTGCATGTGTAGGGAGCAAGCAGAAGGCAAGAAGCCAGGGTCAGGATCACAATTCGACAGCAGAAAGCAAGATCACACCGCTGCTTCTGTGCCCCACCTTCTGTCAAGATTCTGCTTGTGTCACCTAGGCAGCAGTCCTAGTCCTGGCAAGGTGTACATGCATGCAACAAATGCTGACCAGTCCGCAGTGCTGTACTAGGCGATTGGGTGGGACTCACATGGACATGAAGGAGTAGAAGATGACTGAGAGGAAGAGGTTGGCGTCCTGCAGGTTGTCCCGCGAGAGCTGCGTGAAGGTGGTGCTGACTAGGAAGGCGCCGATCACCGCCTGCGCCACCGTTGCCTTGATGAAGTTCATGTTGCGCCTCAGCAGCAGCACCTCACGACCCATCACGGTGCGCACCATGGCTGACAGCGACTGCGCGTACCTGACAGGAGCAGTGCGGTAGTACAGCAGCGCATGTGTAAGATGTGCAACAGGAATCAACCGCAGGCAGCGGCTGCAGCACCCACTGCAGCAGGCACTTCTAGATGTATGTATGACAAGTGCAGTACAGCAGTACAATCAGCAGCGCATGCGGTACGCGTGTCAGTCGTGCAATCAGGATTTCATCCAGGCAAAGCAGCCCATGCAGCAAGCAAAGTTACGAGCGTGTTTCCAGTAAGGATGCTGGTCAAATGGCATGCAACTGAATTCAGGTACGGTGCAGTACGGTGCCTCACTTGCGCTTGTGCAGTACCATGCCCTGCAGGGGGTGGTGGTACGCGGGCGCTGCCAGTGCGTCCGCCATGGCCTTGCCTGGCTGGCTGGCTGCGAACGCTGCCTGCATGGCGGGAGGAGTGACCCAGTGCCACTCCAGCTGCTGAGGCTGCTGCTGCTGCAGAGGCTCCGGTGCAACAGCGTTGTCAGTGATGACCGCTGGCGGAGCCCAGTAGCGCTGCAGGCCAGAGCATGGCCAAACAGCTGTTAGGCGAAACAGGCAAACAACACAGCAAACAGCGACGCACGGCGGCTGACGAGAACCCCTCAAAAGCGAATAACACCACTTGCTAGGATGTGCCTCCTTCCATACCTCTGTAGCAAACGCGTGGGGCTGGCACCTTCCCCTAGCACCATAAACCACCATCTGCCACCGCACCCATCCGCCCCTGCTCCGCTCCCACTCTGCCCGCCACCGCACATTGCCTGCTCCTCCTGCCGCCTCCTGCGCCCCCTAGCCCCCCCAGCCCCCCCCTGGCCTCACCTGCTGGTCTGAGAGCGTGGTGACCTCCTGCAGGAAATCCGCCGCCA
>BDDA01000545.1:24109-36054 GCA_001662385.1 Chlamydomonas asymmetrica
GCAGGTGCAGGGAGGCAAAGAAGGGAAGCACCTCCTCACGCGGACCGAAGAACACCACGCGCCCGTGAGTCATCAGCATGACGTCATCAAACTGCTCGTAGATCTCCGGTGAGGGCTGGAGCAGAGAGATCATCATCGTGGCCTGCAGCACGCAATAACAGTCACCGAGACCAAATGACAATGGTGAGCTGAATCCACGATTGACGACCAGAAGGAATCCAGGTCGTATGCGGTCATCAAGCCCTGGATATGGCCACGCACGTGTGCCCAAATCAACAATGGACGATCAGGAACGCAATTGCCGCAGCCGCTGTTCCCTACGTGGTTGCTCCTGGTGATGGTCCTCAGCGCCTTGACGATGTTGTAGGTGGTGGCGGAGTCCAGGCCATTGGAGATCTCGTCCATCATCATCACACGTGCCTCACCCACAAACATCTCAGCTGCATACATGAGGCAGCAGCATGCAGCAGAGTTACGATCAGGCAGGCATTCCGGCATTGCATGTGCACACACTGGCAGGTAGGCAGACCGCACAGGAACCATAGCCGCACAAGAATAGTAGGCATCTCCCAGCCCCATGATCACACTAGAATGCCGACAGCATGGCGGCTATCACACCCCCACTCACCGCTTGTCACGCGCCTCTTCTGGCCTCCTGATATGCCCTTGAGCATGTCATTGCCGACCAGCGTGTCCAGCACGTGATCGATGCCCATCATGCGCGCAAACACCTGCGTGTGTTGTGGCAGACGGACACGCCAGGGCAATCAGTTTGGAAAATGCATGGTGCTGGCGCCATTACTGCACGAACGCTGTGCAAGCGCCATCATGCATGCAGTCAAGACGTTGCAAGCCTGCCGCATGTCCATTCAGTCATACTACTAACCTCAACTAGCACGCTGTTCTGCTTGCGGTTCTTGGTGATTGCTGCCCGCCACATCTCATCCAGGTGCGCATCAGGCTGAATGCCCTGCTGCGCCTCAGCCTGGGTGACGGCCTCGTGAAGGCCTGCGTGCGGCAAACGTGAGCAAGCAAGCGTGCAGCAAGCAATGCATGTGATGCAACGACAGGGACACCCAGCAGGGTGCATGATCATTTGTCGTTGGCATGGGTGGGAGGAGGCGTATACACGAAGGTGCGCCCGCCACACCACCACCGCTTGTTGCGATAACTTCATTAGGGGCAGCAACGACTACTGGCCCGTGGAATATGCGGATTAAGGGTGTTGCGGTTCCGTGACACCAGGCGGGCCAGCCGGGCCAACAAATTTATCTGCGTGCAAACAAGCGATGCATGACCTGCATGGGACCATGCATGCAAGCCAGGAGGCGGCAGCATTTGTGGAATCATCCTGGAATCATCCCAGGATAACAATGCGGGCAGCTGGCCATGCAATCATGGCACTCACGGGTAGCAAAGTCTGGGCCAAGGCTGCGTGATGCAAACTCAAGCGTCTCGCCGACGGTCATCTCGGCGATGTGGCTGTCACGCTGGTCGATGTATGCGGCAACGCGCTCCACCACAAAGTCCTTCCCTGGCGTCAACCCGTTGTACGTGATGCTGCCCGACACCTGCAGTTGATGTGAGAATTCCGAAGTAATACATTGATGTCGGCGCATTCCCTATGCTGGCGCTGAAGCATGTTTTGCTAAAGCAGCTGTGGTGCTTTGCATGCTGCATCGATGACCAAGTTGTGTCCTAAGCACACAGTTTACCTTCATGTCGCCTTCCCGCTGCACCTGCCCAGACAGCGCCTTGAGCAAGGTCGTCCTGCCAGACCCTGCAAATGCAGCCGTGTGCATGCACACGCACACCGTTGACACCGTGCACACAGCCAGTAACGCAAGCGCACGGGTGCGCTTGTCTCGCAGGGGGTTGATCAGCAAACAGAGCTCGCCTGCAAATGCCTGCAAATGCACTCACTAACCGCATTCAGCTCACCTGGTGGGCCGAGCAGAACCGCCATGCGGCCCTGCGGTCCAGGACAAGGACAAAGGCGGGTAGAGATGAATGTGAATCGAGAGTGCGGAGGCAGCTGGAGTCAAGAGCATCATGCCATTCCGTTCTTAAGCATTCGGGGGCGTAGCATGCATGAAACCATGCGCCGATTCAATGAGCTACTCGCATGCACATGCACTCACGGGCTTAAGGACTCCCGAGGTTGGGTGCAGCACGGTCTTCTTACGCATCAGCCCACGCCTTGTGACCTGGCTGATCAGCCCCTGCACCATGGCAGCGGCTGCGTTTGCGAGCGTGGGCAGGCCTGCATCCTCCGGCTCCTCATCCACCCCCGCCTGCAGGCGGTCGAAGCGAACCTCGATGCCTGGCATCGTGAGCCCAACGCTGTGAACACAGAAAAGAAGTTTAAATGATTTTAGTGGTCCGACCGGGTCATTCTAGCTTTCAGAATCATACCCTAAACCACGTAGCTGCAGCTGGTTTTGTACTGCGTTCTTAAGCCCCCACCTGTCCAGCCTTGCAGAGAGCTTGGCGACGAGATTTGATGGGTCTTGGTTGCCTACTTGAGTCTCCAGGACGCGGTCCTGCAGGCCACAGGTTGCCAAAGTCACAGTTACAATACCTTCGTTCCACGTTCGTGACGTACATACAATTTGTACATACTGCCGGATGTATACGCACGCTTGACAAGCGAGCAGCCAAGCACTCACCAGCAAGTCCACTGTCTTGTCCCTCATGATTTGGCTTTTCGACCTTGCAGACGCAGACTTTGACAGAGTCATTTGTTTAAGAGCAGTGACGGCGTGGACCCGACCTACGATGGCTGGCGATTAAGCAGTGCCCTAAGGTCACCCTGCCCCGAAAGCCTGCCTCAGCTATCTTAGTGTATGTATACGACAGATACAGTTCCCCTCTGTTGCTGCCCTGGGTATGAACCCGAAGAGTATATGTCGCGACACAACTGCAGCGCACCCGTTCGCGTTCAGTGGCGGGCTGAGATACCTTGGGTGTCAGTGGAACTGAGTGCAAGACTTGGCTGCACAGTTGATGGCCAAAGCCTATCTATCATAACACAACACATTCATTGCAGGAATCATGAGAACCGCGGGGAACCTGATGCAAGGTTTTCCAGTAAATCGCGATGTTGCATAAACCGGGCGCCATGTGACAGGGCAAATGACACTGCTTCTGGGCAAGTGAACTGCATTCCTGGCAGGAGCCTTGACCAGCAAGGATATCGCGTGCCATATTAGACTGTCAGGTTTCGTTTAACACTGCGAGGTCGCTATGTATTGTCGCTACTGTCACAACCGGGTTCGAGGCTGCACGGCGCCCGGATCAACAAAGTGTACATCGCACACCTGCTACAAGGTGTTTCAAATGAGGGTGAAACTCTTTGCACTTGCCTCCTTTTCCTTGTTTGTTTCTGCACACCGTCAACAAGTCGACAGTGAAGGGCATCAACGCTGCATATGCCAACGAGAAGTCAAACTACTTTTTTGGAAGAGAGAGCACTGCCACATCCTTGGTCTTCTTTGTGGCTTGATGACTGTGCCTCACAGTGTACAGCGCCACAACCAACAGCTTGCTCAGGTGCAGGCCGCTCAGGAGCGTGGGCACTCTCCCTGTGCAAACGATGTGCGCCAAGGTGTTCCAAGCACGTTGCACATCGTGCTATCTCTTACAGGTGCTCCAATCGCCATTTTTGCCTTGACTGATGTAGTGCTGTGCTACGGTGCGACTGCCGTGCGTGTGGCGTTCACTTTGCCCTTCCCATCACTAGGCTCAGGTTTTGGCGCACGACATATGGCCAGGGAATAGTCTGAAGTGCACCCAAAGAACTCGCTAGTCCAGCACACAGCCTGTTGCCTTGCCGCTAACCCGTGGCGCTAAAAACCCCGACTGCATCATGCAAACTCAGAGGCCCACAAGTGCATGGGCTTCCAGTGCATGCATTTGTGGGCCTCTGAGTTTGCCAGATTGGCAACAGGTCACAGGACAGCGCAACACAGCGCTCTGGGACCACCAGTCCCGGTGCCCACTCTCGCTGTGCATTCTTGGGTGTTGTGTCCCAACACCCAAAAGCATGCTGCGGTGAGAGCATAGCTGCTCAGGGAGCTAAGGTAAGGAGTTCGATGTCTTTGTTGTTCAAGAATGCTGGACCACAAAGCGGTAAAGCTCCACACACTGCGTCCATTGCTGACTGTTCAGCACTGCAGCCACAACACCGTTGATGTACGCCTGCGAGCGATTTACGGCAGGGGTGACCCACACCAGCACAACCAGTAAAGTAAAGTAAAGTGGCTACACAGGGCGCACGGCGCACACTGCAGGTGTTGCATGCTCATAGGAACTAATGCATTAGGTGGCGGTCAAGGAACATGAGGACCCGGGGTGTGGCGCTGCATGCGTCCTCGGGATTATCAGGACCACATCTGCCCTGCTAGCCCTGCCGGCTTGATAGGTTGGCGCACATACGTCAATGCCGGCGGTGCCTGCAACACCCCACCCCAACCTGGTCCACAGATGAATCACTTCCCCACTGCATGCGGCCACACAGCGTGCCATTGCTGCCACTGTGCGTGGTGCCGCGCTCGGGCAAGGTGCAAGGTCCAAGCAATGCTTGTTTTGCCACATGCGATCAGTACACCTGCAACGCTGCCTGCATGCATGGGCATGCTACCCCTAGGCATGTGCTGCTGCCAGCCGTCGCCAAATGATGCCCTTACCGCTACGGCGCTGCCATTAGTGCCATGTAGAGCCGCGCCAGTGCGTGCAAGAAGGGCACACATGCTATATTCTAGCCACGCATGCTGGTATGCTGACGGTGCAGTGGGGTGTTATGTTGCAACTACCTGCCCACTGGGGTGCGACCACGCATAGGCGGTACACCCGCGCACATACGTATTGTCGGCCAGTCAGCGCGGGTCCAACTTCTTCCAGCTCCTTTGTGCTTCCTCAACCCGCTCGCCTTATACGATTTCGACATGGCAGCACCACCCACGCCAAAGCCCGCGATTTGGCGGCCTGTTCCGCTTCAGTTGCTACATCTGATTCCTGCATGCTGTCACTCCTGAGCACAAGCAAGCAAAGCATGGCTTGTCAGTTGTCACACAAACACGTCTCTCGCATAGCAGCAAACACCAGGATGTAAATTGGCTGCACAGGGCGCACAGCAGAACCGGCAGTGGTGTGTGCATGCGTTGCTTGCGGTTAGCAGTGGCACATCCCGGGTAGCGCCGGCCCATCACCATGCATGATTACATGCATGCATGCATGCAGGCCGCTCTCTGCAGGCCAAGTGAGCTGCGTGGTGTATAGAGTTTGGGCGGTCAGCCTACTTGAGTCCTGCTTGCCCGAGGGCGGCTGCACAATGGCGTCAACAACGGCGTACTGCGCGCCCCTAATGCCAGCGCACGCGTGCTTGGTGCATTGAGTGGGTTGTGCTGTGTGCGGTGTTGCAGATGCGTGCATAGCCCATTAGGCTGCAGTGCTGGGTTATGACACAGCAGCCATGTCACCTGAGCATGGACAGTAGCACGTACCGGTCTGCGTGCAGCTTGAACGTCACCACGTGCTGGTGTGTACGAAGGCGGGGGCATGCTCAGGATGCGCTGGCTGCTGGTAATGAGGGGAGGGTGCTCGAGTGCTTCATGGCTGGATCACCCGCCACGACATGACCGGGGCTCCAGCGCTATACCCTAACAATCACACGTCCCTGCCTAGATTGCATTATTGCATGTGGGCTGTGGAACTGGCCTCAACCATGCAGGCAGTGTATTTGGTTCAGGTGGAATTCCACCGACGGGCGGATGTCTGCGTCAGGTGGAATCCTGGTTTTAGCCGTTTTGGGAGGTAGCCGCAGGCCAGGCACATGCCTCTTCGCGGCCGGCCGGCCGGCCGGCAGAACATCACGAGCTGCGCACCAAGACATAATCCCTGCAGAAATGGCGTGTTTCAAGACTGCAGCAATTTCCTACACGCAGGATGTCCATGTTCAGCAGCTATCGGTACATGGCATGCTGCTGCCGCCGTTCAAGGGCGCCACAACCAGCGCTCATAAATGCAGGACACATAGTCTGCAGGCCCCTGCGGCATGACGGACCGTTGATACATTTGCTGGCAGCCATTTCCCTGTGTACATGCATGCGCAATTGAGTGTTTGGCAGCATGTCGCGCGGTCGCCTTCGTTGTCCAAAAGTGTGGTTTCAGTATGCAGTATGCACTGTGAAGTTCTGAAACTTTCCGGAGGCTGCGTGCCCCCGGAAGCCCGTAGGTGGATTCCCCTCCAGGGCGGAAGTTGACCGTTCATGTGGAACTGAAAATAAACACTGCATGCAGGTCCATGCATCACTGCATTCATCTCCTCGCGTTGGAGCTGCTGGATGGCTGACGCCCGGGATGCCGGTGATGCAGTTGTGCCCGCTTGTACGCAGATGATGCCTTCTATCGGTGGGTCCGGGCCCCATTGCCGGCGGTGCTATCGCCTGTTCCTCCTTCCTGCGCCTTTTGCTGGGCGGTGCGCCCCTTCACCTCCGTGCTGCCCCGAACCTGCCATGGCTGTGCTCAATCCCCCTTGCTGCCTCATGCATTCCCGTTGCCGGGCGCTGCACCCACCCGGGTGTTGGTGGGGGCTTCGCTATGATTTCATGCCCTCCGTCCACCGGCCCCGCGCGGACACCCTACACCTGGGTTTGGCTGCATGCTCTCTCTGCAAAGCCAGGGCTTTGTGGTGCGCCGCGTCCCTTTGTTGCTCGGAGCCTCGGAGACTGTCTGCGCTCCCACCCTCTCTGCAATTCCCTCGCACATCGGCCTGCCACACAGACAGGCGACTGCCACATGCTGACATGCATGGGCTTCCGATTAGTGCCACACCATGCACTCGTTCTCCTCAATCCCTCTACGCAGGTCATGAATACCAGCACGCTTGCGCCACGGCTGACGCCACACGCTGCGCGCTTTCCTTGCCCCTGGTGTCTGGTAGAGTGCTGCATCGCGTTCGGCCGCTTCGTTGACCTGACTCGAAGTGCGCCGTGCACCCTGTGTTGCCCTTCACTCATCACTGTAATGTAGCTTGTGCAGCAGCTCTTGTGGCTCTGACTACTCCGACGGCATCCTTGTACATGAGGCACTGTGGTGTGCATGGCGGCTGGGTGTGCATGTCAGGCGCGCCGCAGTGACATTGCATGGCAGCGAATGTGGCATGCATCGCATGGCATCCAGCGGATACCCTGTGAGAGGTGCATACCAAGCAACCGTAGCCAGGGTTTGTGACGGGTGCCCCGAAGGGTTGCAGGGAGCTCATGCGTGCATTTCACAAGAGCTGTGGGACCTTGCAGCTGCGCTGCAGCGCAGTGTGACACAAGCGTACATTGATGTGTCATGTCAATGCCGTCAATCCAGAGGTGACAAGGGCCATCAGAGCTACCATAACGCCTGGTGCCACATAGTGAAATGCAGCCAATTCATCCTTCTCAAACCCAGATGTACATGCTGTGTAACTCACCAACGGTTAGGGGATACGTAGCAGTAGCTCTTGTTGCCACTATGCTTTTCGGACTGTCCAACACAACCAAAGACACAAACTCCTTACCTCAGCACCATTGAGCACCTGTGCTTTTATCGCAACCGCGCGGGGTACATGCAACGAACACCGGTCAAGAAGAACGCAGGCAGAACTGGCTGTACCAGAGCTCCGTGTTGTGCTGTCATGCAGCTGTTATCAATCGGATAACTTGTGGTTTGTTCCCTTGAACTTGTGGCTCTGTGCATCTGTGTGCTCCCACCCAGGCACACAGACGCATACACCCAGGCACGTACCAAGTTCTTGATTGCACTGCCTGAACAACGTGACTCATGTTGTTGTGGGTTGTCAAAGGGGTTGTACATCTGTTCTTGGACCAGCTCTCATCTGCTGGCTGTTGGTTCGACAGCATCCAGGTTCCGTCGCAGGCGCAACGCATAAACCGCATCCACCAGCAAAACAATCGCCAGCCGCATCGCCACAGGCCACGCATTTCATGCTGTCACCAACGCACCAGACGATGCACCTATTGTTGGGCAGCGTGAACTTGAACACCTGCAGCGCACCGTGGCACTTGAATCAAGCGGTGAAACGGTTGGTAGCCTCATGAATGCCAATAAGGGTTGTAATGTGCCTGGCGCACACCACTGCCACAAGTTGAGCGACCATCCACCCTGCTAGAGGTGCTGTGAAGCTGCTCCCCTGCGGTGCTGTAAACCGTGTGCTGCGACCTTCAAAGTGACAAAGGCATCAAAACTACCACAGTGCGCTCTAGCAAGCAAGAAAATTACACTGCGCAGTTTTCATCTGTCCTGCTTGGCCAGCTGGTTCGGTGAGCGTCAGGCACTTCTGCCCAATGACGGTGTCAACTTGTCAGTGGCGTGACCAAACATACAAGGAAAGCCGAAGAGCAGGCCGTTTTCTCTTTTCCAACCAATGCAACTCAGAATAAGCTTGCTTACAAACCCTGGCCAATATTGGGGCGCGATGGACAGTCAAGACCCGTTGTGAAGGGCGAACCTTCGAAAGTGGACAACGACGTTGCTGAGGCAGAAACAACGCTTATGTGCACCACAGTCAGGATACGAAAACGACCTAGTTTCTTGTTAAGTCAGGCCTGGAGCATCATACAGTGGCGTAGAAGTTGAAACGGAGGAGTGTCATTTCCTCGTCAAAAAGGTGCCTGGTTTACTGAAAAATCGCGTCGCGGTTTTACTGGAAAACCATTTGCCACTAGGTTGACTGTTGTTCGCATTACCCTACAATGCATCTGTTGTGCTTGACATTATAGAAAGGCTTTGGGCATCACCTGCTCAAGCCACTATCCTGCACCCACGCCACGCACTGACGCACACGAGTACCTCGACCTTCCACACGAGCCGACCGCTACGTTGCAGCTGCGCCCATATTCTAGTCCGTGACAGCAATAGGGAAACCTTATAGGCTATAGTGAAAGCCAACAGACGGATTCGCTTGCTTGAGGCAGCCTTTCACGGCAGGGTGGCCGTTTGGCCTGTGGGAGCTTTTTAGTCGCCAGCCAAGAGGTCAACGCAGTCACTGCTGAGAAAATGACCCTTTCAAAGTCTGAATCGTCTAGGTCGAAAAGCCAGCTCAGACGAGACAAGACCGTTGAGTTGCTGGTGAGTGCTTGGCTGCGTGCGTGTCAAGCATGCGTGTGCGGCGGATTGCCTTACGTCACGCACGTTCAATGATGGTACTGCAATTATGGCATTATGGCATCGGCAACCTGTGGCCTGCAGGACCGCGTTTTGGAGACCCAGGTTGGGAATCAAGACCCCTCAAACCTTGTCACCAAGCTCTCTGCCAGGCTGAACAGGTGAGGGCCGAACAGCTAAGCAGGACAGAGCTTGCACGTGCCTGTAGCTGCTAGAGTATGATGATGTACGTGAGCGTGCTCAGGTCGTAATGTGCCTAACGCAAGACTGTCATGTTTTACTTTGCTGTGCAGCGTTGGGCTCACGGTGCCGGGCATCGAGGTTCGCTTCGACCGCCTGCAGGCGGAGGTGGATGAGGAGCGGGAGGATGCAGGCCTGCCCACGCTCGCCAACGCAGCGGCTGCAATGGTGCAGGGGCTGGTAAACCAGATCACACTGCGTGGCGGAAAGCACAAAAAGACCGTGCTGCACCCAACCTCGGGAGTCCTCAAGCCCGTGAGTGCATGTGCATGCAGGTGGCTCAGTGAATCAGTGCATGATTTTGATGCATGCTATGCCCCCGAATGCTTTAGAACGGAATGGCATGATGCTCTTGACTCCAGCTGCCTCCGCAATCTCAATTCACATTCACCTCTGTCTGCCTTGTCCTGGGCCGCAGGGTCGTATGGCGGTTCTGCTCGGCCCACCAGGTAAGCACACGCTTGCGCGTCTTGTACGTAGCGTGTTTGTGTATGGCATTTGCATGCGAGCTTCTTTGCTAGGCAACTGCCAGGAATCTGGTGCATGCTTACGCATCAGGCGTCAGTCTGCTACTGTCATTGCTTGATCCTGCCTGCCACCCACCCTCTCCTCCCCTCCACTCTCGCCCATGCATACCTGCCTTCTTTGAAACCCTCTCGAGGGGGCCTTGGCCCCCTGGCTAGCCAGCCGAGCGTAAACAAACAACACAAGTTACTGATGGGGGCGTGCGCATGTGCACGGGTGTATGCGCAGGGTCTGGCAGGACTACCTTGCTCAAGGCGCTGTCTGGGCAAGCGCAACGGGAGGGCCATATGAAGGTGAGCTGTTCGCCTCATCAGGACACAGCTCAAACCATGGATCCTGCATGCGCTGTATGTGCCGTGGCCGCTCTGGCAGGACGTCATTAATATGCATGCAAGCATAGGAAATGCACCAACATGCCTGGTGGCTGTGCGATCCTTGCATGAACTGCAGGTGTCTGGCAGTATCACATACAACGGGTTGACGCCAGGGAAGGACTTTGTGGTGGAGCGCGTTGCCGCGTACATCGACCAGCGTGACAGCCACATCGCCGAGATGACCGTCGGCGAGACGCTTGAGTTTGCATCACGCAGCCTTGGCCCGGACTTTACTCGCCGTGAGTGCCATGATTGCATGCGCTGAGCAGCATGCTGCACTCCCTAAGATGCATGCCAAGATGCATCCACACATGGCTTTAGTCATGGTCCTGGTCATGGTGCCATACGATTCGTGCCGGGTGCTGTGGTTGGTGTCTCGCTCGCGCCGGTGTTACAAGAGCGCCCTGCCAACACATCCATCCACCACGGCGTGCCTTTGTCCATGGCTGATCGTGCTTGTCAATACTTGCTCACCCTTTATGCCCTTGATGCCCTTGTTGCTCACAGGTCTGCACGAGGCCGTCACCCAAGCTGAGACGCAGCAGGGCGTTCAGCCTGATGCGCACTTGGACGAGATGTGGCAGGCAGCGATCAGCAAGAACCGCAAGCAGAACAGCGTCCTTGTGGAGGTCAGTACTCAGTAGTCTGAAGGAATGGATTGACACGCAGCGGTCAGGCAACACCCTGACCGCATGCATGATGGCGCTCTCACAACGCTCCAACAGTAACGGCGCCAACACCATGCATTTCCCAAACTGATCACCCCGGCGTGTCCGTCTGCCACGACATGCGCAGGTGTTTGCGCGCATGATGGGCATTGATCACGTGCTGGATACACTGGTCGGCAATGACATGCTCAAGGGCATATCGGGAGGCCAGAAGAGGCGCGTGACAAGCGGTGAGTGGGGGTATGACCGGCACCATGCTGTCGGCATGTGGGAGTGGGCTGTTGTGCGGTCTGACCTGCGCATGTGCGGTTGCAATGCTGGATCGCCTGCCTGAGCTCTGTTTTGCTGGCTGTTGGGTCTGGCTGTTGTGCGGTCTACCTGTGTGTGCACATGCAATGCCGGAATGCCTGCCTGAGCCCTTGCCCTGCTGCATGCTACGTTCTGATATGCGCAGCCGAAATGTTTGTGGGTGAGGCGCGCGTGATGATGATGGACGAAATCTCCAACGGCCTGGACTCCGCCACAACCTACAACATCGTCAAGGCGCTGAGGACGATCACCAGAAGCAACCACGTAGGCAACAGTGGCTGCGGCAATTGTGCGCCTTAGTCAACATTGTTCACTGTTAGGCAGGCCATGTACAGAGTCATGCTCATTGCACGCCACCTTAGCTCCTGTTCGTCGTTTTGTTTTGACCTGCGTCGTGTGTGTTGCGTGCTGCAGGCCACAATGATGATCTCTCTCCTCCAGCCCTCACCAGAGATCTACGAGCAGTTTGATGACGTCATGCTGATGAGCCACGGGCGCGTGGTGTTCTTCGGTCCGCGTGAGGAGGTGCTTCCCTTCTTCGCCTCCCTGCATCTGCACTGCCCGCCCGCCATGATGGCGGCGGACTTCCTGCAGGAGGTCACTACGCTCTCAGACCAGCAGGTGAGGCCGGGGGGGGGCTTAGGGGGGGGGCTTTAGGCGGGAGGTATGG
>BDDA01000545.1:37035-66590 GCA_001662385.1 Chlamydomonas asymmetrica
GTGATGAATGGCGCTAGGGTAAGGTGCCAGCCCCACGCATTTGCTACGAGGTATGGAAAGAGGCACATCCTAGCATGTGGTGTGATGCGATTTGAGGGGTTCTCGACAGCCGCCGTGCGTCGCTGTTTGCTGTGTCGTTTGCCTGTGTTGCCTAACGGCTGTTTGTCCACGTTCTGGCCTGCAGCGCTACTGGGCTCCGCCAGCGGTCACTGCTGGCACTGCTGCGCCGGAGCTCCCGCAGCAGCAGCCACAGCAGCCGCAGCTGGAGTGGCACTGGGTTACTCCTCCCGCCATGCAGGCCGCATTCGCGGCCAGCCAGCCGGGCAAGGCCATGGCGGACGCACTGGCAGCGCCCGCGCACCACCACCCCCTGCAGGGCATGGTACTGCACAAGCGCAAGTAAGGCACCGTACTGCACCGTACTGCATGGAACTGCACCGTACCTGGACTCGATTGCGCGCCACCTGACCAGCAGCATCCGAGGACACACGCTTGTTGTTGTGCCTGCTGCCGTGGCAGCTTTGCCTACCTAGTGCACCTTACCTAATGCACACGATTGACACTGGTACCGCACGTGCTGCTGTGTATTCTGCTGTACCGCACTTCTCAGGTACGCGCAGTCGCTCCCAGCGATGGTGCGTACCGTGATGGGTCGTGAGGTGCTGCTGCTGAGGCGCAACATGGACTTCATCAAGGCGACGGTGGCGCAGGCGGTGATCGGCGCCTTCCTAGTCAGCACCACCTTCACCCAGCTCTCGCGGGACAATCTTGCGGATGCCAACCTCTTCCTCGCAGTCATCTTCTACTCCTTCATGTCCATGTGAGTCCTGCCCAATTGCCTAGTACAGCACTGCGGACTGGTTGGCGCATTGTGCCATGCATGTAAGCCTATCCGGGACTAGGCTCTGTCTTGCTGGTAGGCCGCTCAACCCCAATGAACCCCAAAAATGAAATTTCTCTCCTCCAATCTTGATGCTGACCCCGGGCCCTTGCCTTTGCTTGCTTCATGCACGTGCAGGTTCATGGTGAGTGCCCCGCTGGCTGGCATGCGTCTATCACACGCCGTTCCTGGGAGCTAGAGCAGCGGCACCATGCTTTCAGCCCAGTACCCATCTCGGATCGTTTTTTGGCATTGCCATGTGAGGTGTATCCACGTGTGTGTTCGCAACCCGGCGTCGGCTGATATGCATGTACTGGTGTTTGTGCAGGGCGGGTTCAACTACGTGCCAATCTACACGGCACGGCTGCCGGTGCTGTTCAGGCAGCGCAACCAGAACTTCTACGCGCCATGGATTTTTGCCATAAGCAGTGAGTGTGAACGCCTTGGCAGGATGGCTTAGGCAATTGGCTGCTGAATTGGCCTACCGTGTGTGTAGCTGGGCCTGATGAGGGGTGGTTAGTGTGCTGGATGACGATACCTGGAATTCTGAGATAAAGAGCGGCCTTGAACTTGGCTGTCTGCATGTGCAGGCGTGCTGTGGCGTCTCCCCGAGGTCTTCATCAGCGCAACACTCTACAGCGTCATGGTCTACTTCTCTGTTGGCCTGGTCATGGAGGTAAGGTGGCATGTGTCCCCCTGATGCTCGCTCCTGCGCTACTGCCACTGTGGGCTTGTACCACGTCAGTATTTCACTTGTTCCTGACCTGTGATGTGCGGGTGAGTTTCTGTCACGCGCAGGCCGGTCGGTTCTTCATCTTCTGGCTGTGCGTCGTGGTAAGCAACACGACTCGGCTGGAAGTGTTGCCCGCTGCTCAGATTACAGGTCGTGCATGGATGTGCGATCTAGCCAACCACGAGGGTGCTGCATGTGGGATTCACTGCAGCAGAGCCTTGGGAGTAGATGAGTCACTCAACCAACGGTGCTGCTGCTGATGCCTGTCTGCTTGCAGTGCATGGGCATGGTGGCGACGTCCATGTTCCAGTTCTTCGGCTCCGTACTGCGCAGTGATGTCATGACCCAGGGCCTGGGCGCGTTTGCGCTGATGACCTTCGTCAACGTCTCCGGCTTCCCCATCGCAAGATGTGAGCAAGCAACGGCTTCCTTTACATGCCTTCTGCTGTTCTCCTGCCTCTAAACAGTCAGAGTGTGTGTATTCGGAGTCTTGTATGCACTGAGCATGATTTGTGCTGCACTTGTACTGCATGTGTACCGCAGCGTCCATCCCTGGCTGGTGGATCTGGGTGTTTTGGTTCAACCCCATGAGCTGGTGCATGCGCGCCCTGGGCATCAACGAGATGACTTCCAGCAACTGGCAGGAGCCTGCCTCTGGCGACTACGCGGATGAAACCCTCGGCGTGGTAAGGCGCCACACCATGTTACACGCTGTATACAGTCCGTAATGCATCTATGACGAATAACATTGCTCATCGTGGTGTGCCCTTGAGCAGACCTGGCAGCAGGAGCCTCTCAGGTGCATGTTTGGCTGATGTGATGCCTGATGCCGGCTTAACTCTGTTGATCCCTTTCCTCTGCCCGCAGTACGCGCTGACGTACCGCGGCATCTTCACGCAGTGGGGCTGGGTGTGGGGCGGCATCGGCTACATGATCGGCTCGGTGGTCGTACTCACAGCCCTGCAAGCCCTGGCCCTCACCTACATCGGACGTGAGTCCATGCTCGACCGCGTGTAACAGTGGCAGCCACCTGCCTGTTGGCATGACTTGTCTCGGGCATTTGAAGGCCTGGTTGGGAGGGACCGTACGCTGTGGGTGGATTTAGCATTGTAACTGATTACCTGACACACATTCAACAAGTACCGTGCACAAGACCCTCTGGTGCCGCTTGCACAGAGCTTTTCGCGTGTGCGACTGGAGACGCGACACTGCTGTTGATGCATCCTTAAATCGTGTGCGCGCAGCCATCTCCGCCGCCCGCGCTGCCGTTTGGAACGACGGCACCGAGGAGCACCTCATCGCCCAGGACGAGGCCGCGCTGCTGATGCTGGAAAACGGCGGCGATGCTTCCGCCAACAAGAAAAGTGACAAGCGCAGCCACACCGTGGTCGCCATCCCCAAGACCCTGCTCGCAGCACCCCAGCAGGCCGCTGTTGTCAACATGGCGCCTGTGGCTGGTGCCTCCACCTACACAGTGTCCTCCGAAACGAGCAACAGCGATGCCCGGCTGCAGGTGCTGGACGAGGGTGCTGCTGCGGCGCATCTGCCCGGCCTGGTGGTGGCTGCACCGCCGCAGGATGTTGAGATGGCCAGCGTTCCGCACAAGGTGGTGGTGGCAGATGCTTCCAAGGCTGTCAGCCGCGCTGATGCCATGAAGTTCCTTCCCGTCACGATGACCTTCAAGGACATCAACTACTACGTACCACAGCCCAAGGGCAAGGGTGAGCAGCACGCAACACACAACCGTAACACACACCTTTGGCAGTCGCTGACCTGTTAGGCTTGTTGCTCAATCCCCGCCAGTAGCGTATCGCGCGCTGTGCCATGTCAGCATTAACTCGTGAGCGTGGCTGTACTGACAGACTGCTGATGTGTGTTTGTTGGGTGCGCAGGCGAGCTGCAGCTGCTGCGTGGTGTGAGCGGCGCCTTCCGCCCCGGAGTGCTGACCGCCCTGATGGGTGCGTCTGGCGCTGGCAAGACCACCCTCATGGACGTGCTGGCAGGCCGCAAGACGGGCGGGCGTGCTGAGGGCACCGAGCTGCTGAACGGCCACCCCAAGACCATGAGGGCCTTTGCGCGCGTATCCGGCTATGTGGAACAGTTTGACGTCCACAACGCACAGGTCAGCGCTGCGATTGTTCACATCTGCAGTCACATGATTCAATGTACCCCCAAACGTTTCACTGATGATTGCTTGATGCTATTCGTTTGCTGTGAGTGAGGTTTCAGATACCCTGCGAACCCTTGCACTGCTGCATCTAGTCGAGGAGCAATGTCACAGTCCTGCTGTGCTGTCGCTCCTGCAGGACAGCGCTTTTGTTGGTCACCTTTCTGACGCGGCTGACATGCCCCTGCTCCTCCTGCCCTCTTGCTGTTTATCGTACCTCCAGGCGACGGTGCTGGAGAGCCTGCTGTTCAGCGCGCGCATGCGGCTGCCGTACGCGGAGCAGAGCCCCGACGTGCTGATGGCGTATGTGCACGAGGCGATGGCGCTGGTGGAGTTGACGCCGCTGGCGGGCCTGGTGGTGGGCAGCGGCCCGGGCGCAGGACTGACAATGGAGCAGCGCAAGCGCCTCACCATTGCAGTGGAGCTGGTGGCCAACCCCTCGCTCGTGTTCATGGACGAGCCCACCACAGGTGATGCTTGCACCATGCAGCAAGCATTATGCGCCTTACCTTGCAACGTGATGTTGGGTATTGCCATCTGGTTTCGGGCGATCATCATGTAGCATGGTGTTGAGGGGAAGATTGACCAGCAAGAGGATGATTGTGAAACCTCGCGCATGTATGCAGGGCTGGATGCGCGCGCAGCGGCCATGGTGATGCGCGTCACCCGCAACATTGTCAACGTGGGCCGCACGGTGGTATGCACCATCCACCAGCCCAACAAGGACATCTTCACCGCCTTTGACGAGCTGCTGCTGCTCAAGCCCGGCGGCCGTGTCATCTTCAGCGGTGCGGTGGGCCCCAATCAGTCCCGCCTGATCAACTACTTCAAATCAGTCCACCAAGACATCCCTGGGTAAGCCACACGCAGCCCAACCTGGCTGGGCTGAGGCAAGGGCCTAGGCAGCTAACAACTGTTGGGATGCAGAGGGTGCCGCGCCATAACCTAATCTGTGGTGCTTCTGTTCCTGAAGTAATCTTGACGCGCCTGCCTGCCTGACTCTTGGCCTGCTGTGACCCGCATGTGCATGCCTGTGTGTCTGTGTGTCTCTCCCTCCTGTGGTGTTCCCAATGTGTGGTGTTTCTGCTCCTGCGGTAATCTTGACACGCACGCCTGTCAGACTCTGAACTGATTTGGCCTGCAATGTGCATGCCTGTGTGTGTGTGTGTCCTGCCTGCAGCATGGCTCCCGGCTACAACCCCGCCAACTGGATGCTGGAGGTCAGCGGCCCCGCACAGGAGCGTGAGCTGGGCATCGATTTCGGCGACGAGTGGAAGGCCAGCGACCTTGCCAAGTGAGGAACTGATCAGGAACACATGCCTGTTACCTGCACCTGACCACCATTGGTGAAGCATGTCAATGGACCGTTCATCGTGAATAACAAGACAGCCGGCACATACACATCTTGCAACTTAGGCACAGCTATGAACCTTTTGCCGTTGGACCAAGGCTCATCTTGAATTCGAACTTGATAAACGGGTGCATATGGATTTGCAGGGAGGAGGCTGCGAAGGTTGCACTGCACTCCACGCCCACGCCCGACAGCCAGCCCATCTCGTTCAAGGAGGACGGCTTCAGCGGCGGCTTTGCCATCCCCGTGACCCGCCAGGCGCAGCTGCTGGTGCACCGCTCGCTCACCACCGCCTGGCGCTCACCCTCCTACAACCTGCTGCGATTCATCGCAAGCATCACCATGGGGCTCCTCTTTGGATCGCTGTACTGGGGCGTCGGCCAGAACAGGTACGTACCTGGGCAGTCATGGTGCCAACCCACCCCGTAGCAATGTGTAAGGGTTTAGCGCGACCAAACAGCTGGCACAAGGCATCCTGAAAGGCGTCCAGTACCAAACCATTCCTGTGCGCCATACATGCACCGCTTGAAGGTTGTCTCGGTCTCTGCATCCGTACCGCCATTGTACCGCAGGTCCACACTGCTGGATCTGCTCAACATCATTGGCGCGCTTTACAGCTGCACCATCTTCATGGGCATCTTCAACACCCTCATCGTCATCCCCAGCGTAGCCACCGACCGTGCCGTGTTCTATCGCGAGCGCTCTGCCCGCATGTACTCGGTCCTGCCGTACACGATGGCGCAGGGCTTTGCCGAGCTCCCCTATCTCATCGTGCAGGCCTGCATCTACACAGTCATCGTGTACTTCATGATCCAGTTCGAGTTCAACGCGGCCAAGTTCTTCTGGTTCCTGCTCTTCCTCTTCCTCAACCTGATGGCCTTTACGTTCTTTGGCATGGCGGCAGCACACCTCACGCCCGCTCCCGCCATCGCCACAGCGTTCGGCGGCCTGTTCCTCAACTTCTGGAACCTCTTCTGCGTGAGTTCTTGCATGCATGCTGTCACTCCTGTATGCACCAAATCCCGCCACTGATGGCCAGTGTTGACATGCAGGATGTGTGTAACCTCTGGCTGTGACTGAGAGAGAGATATCGTTCGCAGAGTTCACAATGTGAGGCATGCCAGTGATCCAACGCATCGGTGGGTGATGTTGCATTGTCCGACCCATGTGGTGCCCCCTGTGCATCCCCCCCCTCCATTACTGCTGCAGGGTTTCCTGGTGTACCGCCCTGACATCCCCGGCTGGTGGATCTGGCTGTACTACTTCAACCCCGCCACATGGGCGCTGTACGGCACCATCACAACGCAGCTCGGAAACGTCACCGATGAGCAAATTGACACTGGTGAGCTACCTGGTGGGGTATTACCGTATGCACAATCGCAGGATTCGCCGACATTAGACCTACCTCGTTAACGTACATTGCTTTGCACACACGCATCATTCACCGCCTATCCGGTGGCGCGACCTGCCATGCAACGATCCATAGCTGCTGCATCTGACTTCACACGTATGCTGACATGCACCGACCAGTCGTGCTCATGCGCCAAACACATTAGGATACATCCATGCTCACCAGCCTTTGAATCAACGTGTGCTACCTCTGCCATCGTTGCTGTGCGTGTGCAGGTGAGGGCAACTTCCAGACCGTGGCCGAATACGTGCACGACACCTTTGGCTACAACTACGAGTGGCGCGGTTGGGTGGTGCTCATCCTGTTCGGCATGATTGTGCTCTTTCGGCTGATTGCTTGGGTCAGCCTGTCCAAGCTCAACTTCGCCAAGCGCTAAACGCCTGCTGCAGCCCTGCCTCGTGCATGGAATGCCCATTGTCAGGGGGAGCAGGTGACAGGCATCACCTGTAGGGAGGTGCACCAGCCGCCCAGCCTCGAGTGGTCATTGGATTGCTACCCCTTTCATATTGTTATTGACCAGTCGACCATTCATTCCATGACAAGACTCTTTTGCAACGCCGTGTGCTGAGCTGGCTCGCGATGGCGACAGCTTCTCACTCGCTGACTGTTAAACTGGACTGCGTCTGTACTGACATGCGCGTGTGCAGTCATGCGTGCATGGTTGGCTTGACCACGCATTGCTGTTCTCATATGTATCCAGCTGGGTGCCTGATGAGCGTCCTCAGCAGCGTTATTGCTACTTTTTGGTAAAATTATTGATTGCAAGCGGCCTGGTCCAGGTCAGTGGGTAGTGACACACACCCCTGCGCTGGCTGGGGTAGGTGATGGAGGTCCGATGCACTTTGCATGTACTTTGCAGCACTGCCTACTGGTAAACCCTGTTGGTCCGTATGTTGAGCGATCCAGTGTGCACGTCGGCGGCATGCCGTGCGCTAGCGAGGGGCCGGAACGCCGCACGCACAGGAATGCTCGTAACAGGAACTACGCGCGTCTCTCGGCGCGCTTGTGGTTTGGTGCCAGAAACCAAGCCCTGAATTACCGCCGTGCAGGCATGCTCTTCGCTTCAATTGCATTATTCAGTGGCCGCATGTCACCAGAGCATGTACATACTGATAGAGTGGCTTGACATGCGGCTTTGGGCTGCTGCTTTCTTGTGCCACATACATGCGTACGAGGTCAAAGTGTTGCTGGTACCCGTATGGCCCTGCACGATCGCCTCTGTGCTTCTTTTGTACTAGACGCGGCGAACCTTTTCGACTTGTCAGTATTGGTGCAGCGGTGGTGTTGACACACAGCGCGGCAGTGTATTTGGTCTGTCCTGTGCTTGTCGGGAACTCTGACCCGCTTGGTAGATGATCGCCCACACCGTAATGTAGCATTAATGCTTTTGTTTCCTGTTCCTGAGATCTGAGAGATCAAATCATGCATTCATTGCTTTTGCTCGTTGCCTTGTTGTGCTGCTTGTGAACTTGCGGACTGGTACCACACTCAGCGTAAACTGTAGCCTTCTGAAGCGTAATGCCTCCTGGCGTTTTCAACTTACTGTGGTGAAACCGCGGCTGGATGAATCCTCCAACCCACCACCCTATTTATTACATATGTGAATCCCACTCAGAGCATGACACGGCCTTGGCCATGTATGACGTAAGCGTCGTGCGGGCGCTTAGGGCGACAATCAATGCATATGTCCATCTGCACTCCACGAGACTTGGGCAGCAGAGTCTGCGCTTTGTAACCTTTCCCGCCCGACAAACAAACGAGGTGCAACCACGTGTTGGTGGCTTGGTGCCCTCAAACTTTAACTTACTGCAAAATTCAGGAAAAGCGGTTGGATTGTCACTGCGCATGGTTGCTTCAGCGGTTGCAGCATGCGGCATGCTCATGCGGCACGGGTGCTTAATCTCAGGTGGTGCTGATGCTGGCATGACACCGTTGGGTACAGGTTGCAGCCATGCCAAACGCACATGTCACACGTCGCATGTGTTAGCCAGTACGGAGCACTGCATGCATCTTGGAAGGGGGCTACGTAATGGCCGCGCAGCGCCACCACGCGCGTTGGCCTGCTGCGGAACACGGCGGCGTAACGACTGCATGCACATGTGTGGTGCGGTACATCACCAGAGCCGTAACCTGCATGGAGACAGCCAGCAGGCACAACTAGCGCAGGTGTGTTGGGGTTTCCGGCATCCCCCCTCAGGCAGCCCGCTTGCGCCGTGGCTGTCCTCGAGGCACCTGAAGAGGCACACACAACAATCGTGCGCGTGGGCTACGCCTCTCGCTCGCGCGTGTGCACTGGTGCACACGCCTCAATGCCAGTGCTAGTGCAGCCACAGCAATGCAGCTGTGTTTTGCTGATGCTATAAACTGCATGTGCGGATGCCTGGCCGTACCCCACCATCCTTACCTCTGTGGCGCTGCCATTGATGCGCCCTGTCCAACCTCCTGGCAGTACGAGCACTGAGGGGGAACTGGACAGCGCAACTGGCGAAGCCAAGAGGGAGGTAAGGGGGGTTGGAGGTGTAAGTTGGGTACTTAGATACGCCCTGTACTGCCCCGAGTAATGTACCAGGCGTCAGCACAACGCGTGACTGGATTGGACCGACGAAGGTAGGATTCCTTGGATTACGTGGCCATTAACCAGCTGAGGCGGGAACTTAAGCTGTTCACAGTCCGCCACTGCCTCACTACACTCCCATCACTGTCTTCTCTTCCTGTCAGACCCACTAGCCTTGCTGCTTCCGCCGCGTGCAAAATGCCCAAGGTAACCGACACACAGATTGTGCGGTTAAGACCGGCCTGCGGTGCTGGCCGACTCACTTCCCAACTGTGTGCTCAGACGTTCCCATCCCTTTTGTGGCTGCACTGCAGATTCTCATTGTGTCCACGTCTTGGGACAAGCTTGGTAGCACTGACGAAAAGACAGGCTGCTGGTAAGAACCGATCTTTTTTTACTGTCGAATCGCGCTGTACGGCTGTTGCTTGTAGCTGAACAGTGTTCCACACTGTTATCTTTGGAGGTTGTGCGTGTGGCCCAGATAGACTAGCGCTCCTCGCAGCGCTCAAAGCTGTTGGGCTGCCATACGCCACCTTCGGATGTGACAAAAACAGGGCGGAGGAAATCATAGTGCCAATCATACTGTTCAAGGAAGAGGGCTTCGATGTCACAGTCGCCTCTATCAAGGGGGGCAAGATTCCGATGGATGCGGCAAGCTTGGGCCCGCCCTTCCTCCCCAAGAACGTTGAGGAGTACCTGGCAGACGGTGAGTGGGAGCAGCCTGGTTGCATGGTAACCTGAGCTGCACGCATCCACGTTTCTTTGTTGCTGGGCGTTTCCATCCAGAATGTTCTTGTCCTGCAGAGTGCGATCCAACAGTTGTTGGTTAACGGTGCGATGCTGACCTCACGTGTGAGGTCAGGATGACACCTGTGACCTAGCGCCCCTTGTTTTCTCTATTCCTCTAGGCTTGTCTTATTCAGTGGCACGATACGATGCAAGGCCTGCATCAATTGAGCATAAGGTCAGCCTCTGAGCAGCACGGTATGGTATCCACCGCCCGATTCAGCACACCAGGAGTTCGCTTCAGCCCAGGATCACTAGAACACGTGCTAGCTCGAATGTCTGTCAGCATAACTTGAAAGCCGGTCAGTGATTAGCTGATCACACCTGTGCCGGGTCTCGCATGTGGCTCAACAGCAAAACTCAGCACACACAGCACAAGGCAAAAGGCTTGTGGCTCAGCAAAGTGCAGCTGTGGTGTCTGACTACACTACACATGTTGCAGTTTTCTGCTCGCTTGGGCTGTTCGCATCCCACACCCAACGGCGCAACCACGGAACGCACACGGAGTGTAAAGCACGAGTAGATGGCATGCTGACAAGAGCAAGGAACTGCATGATGCCCCTGTGCAATGCATGAAGTAGTCCGCCTGGACCCCGCCTAACCACACGGAGTGGCATTATGTGCACATACACACACTGACCCGGTCATGCCCCTGGTCTTCACCTTGGCCTGCATGCATCGCGTTTGAAATGGACCCTCCTAACTGTGTGCACATTCGTTTCATGCTGTGCATTCCGTTGCTCCTGGATCGTCCTGTGATACATCCCCGCCTTCGCCTGTTGTGCAGCTGAGGCGATGAAGGTGAGTTGATGCCTGCCTGGCGTGCATTACTCTGTACAGCAGCAAGCTGCAGCGCAATACGCGCCTCCGCAGTGCATCGCTTCTTGGTAGATCGAGGTTGCACACGACCGGCGCCGGTGTCCCAAAGGGTCAAGGTTATAACCGTGCAAGCTGCAGCATCAGCGATGGCTTACGCACTTGCGCGATCAGCGTCTTTCCCTTGAAGTGCACTGAATGCTGGCTGCTGACTGGTGAATACATTGAAGTGGGTCGAGCAGCGTCCAGGCGTTGTGTAAAGAGCGCTGTGCACCGCGTGTCCATCCCCTCGCCGCACGCCGACCCTGCATGCCTCATCGCGCATGCTGCTGTGCTGCGTGTCGTTGCCCTGCAGCCTATCAACGAGTCTATTCCGATTGATGGCCTCAAGGCAGACGATTTCGATGCTGTGTACTGCCCGGGAGGCCATGGCACATGCTGGGTAAGCCCGGGCTGTGAGGCCGCCATCCGTGCATTCAATTTTGTGCACAGCCACCGGCATTCTATAGCCACATGCAGCCTGCACGTGTGCCCTCACGACAATGCGGTTGACGCATTCACCACCCCTTACGAGCGTCTGTTGGGGCACTATGCGTTGCTGCACGTGGGTGCCATGCATGTGCGTACATCGTCTTGCCCAGGCCTCACACCTGCTGCTACACGTCGCCAATCGTCACCATGTCTTCCAGCCATCACCTGCACGCCCGTGTTTGCATGCTAGGCGCAATGGTACAAAGCATCGGTACGTATCATCGTTTTCGTTAAGGCACCAGTATTTGCTGTACTGGGGATGCGTGTACCTGACCACCTCTTATGTGTGCATCAACGGCCCATCATGCATGATGGCATATGCTGATATGCACTACGCCCGCAGGACTTCCCCAACAACCCCGTGCTCGGGAAGCTCCTGGAGGCCTTCCACGCGCAGGGCAAGCTCATTAGCGCGGTCTGCCATGGGCCCGAGGCCTTTGTTGGCGTGAATGACAAGGACGGCAAGCCCATCGTGGCGGGCAAGAAGGTGCGATATTGTCGATTCAGAAACGTGAACGTAATTTGCAGCTCATGGTTGTTTATCCTGGCCCGGTGTCCGAGAGGGTGCTGCTGGGAGCGGGCTGACGGGTGCGCGGCCTGTTTGTGTTGTATGGACGGGTTTTGCGCGTGTTGCTTCCATTGTGCCTGACTGCCTGGTATGGCAGCTGTGCAGTATACAATACTGGATGTACTGGCTGTGGGTGTGTGGG
The DNA here is from genome assembly GCA_001662385.1 of Chlamydomonas asymmetrica. Lineage (NCBI taxonomy): Eukaryota > Viridiplantae > Chlorophyta > Chlorophyceae > Chlamydomonadales > Chlamydomonadaceae > Chlamydomonas > Chlamydomonas asymmetrica. The sequence goes on from BDDA01000545.1 coordinate 48,975, forward strand.
TGCATTGCAGCCCATGCGGTGTGGACTCCGCTTAGTTGCCCAAAACAGCTCCGTATGCTAGGCTATCACATCACCATGTACGCTGATATGCCTTGCGCTGATGCCTCAGCATGCTGCTGGTGTGTGGTGTGCAGACAACCGTCCATTCTGTACACGGCTGTGTGTGCCGTACTCATGCATCTGTGGTTTTTTTTATTGGTTAGGCAGTAGGCCTAGATAAAAAGATTTCCTCTATTCATGGCTTCCCCCAAAACCCCATTCTGAGCCCGGCCACTCGCTCACCTACCTGCGCGTGTCCTGCGCAGATGACGGGCTTCACGGACGCTGAGGAGATTGCAGTGGGCAAGCAGGACTTGGTTCCGTTCATGCTGGAGAGCAAGCTCAGGTGGGAGGAGGGTGATCATGGATCCGCTGCGTGCGTGTGTAGAGTTATTTGGTTCCCGTGGGGCCATGCAGTGTGCTTTCCGTGTGGCCGTGCAGTTTGCTTATGTTATGCGTGATGGTGAGAACTGCACCTGAGCGTGGCGAGGTTTCTGGGCTGAGCTGGCGGCTGCCGCGAAGAGAACAGCGGTCTGATGGTCTGAGGTGGCTGTAGTAAAAGCGGTCTGTGAGTGAAAGTGTGTTGCGTGCGTGTGTGTGTGTGCGTGCGTGCGTGCGTGTGAGCGGGCGGGCGGGCACGTGTGTGGCAAACATGCAATTGTTAAGGTAGGGAAGGACTGTGCAGGCGAAGCAGAGGGGACTGGACCCAGTGTGATTAGCATTTAGGAACCATGCTTGATCAGGCATCATCCCTGCACCTAGGGCTGATCGCATGTGTGCCGCACATGCACCCCGCCCACAACGCAGGGAGCTGGGCGCTGTCTTTGAGGCCAAGGATAACTGGTCGGAGCATGCGATTGTTGACGGCAAGCTCGCTACAGGTGAGCGTCCATGGGAATGTCCAGGGCACATGGAATCTCGTCGTGGACTGACGCCTGTGCCCGTCTGCAGCCTTTGTGAAAGGGTGCCGAGCTGTAGGCGCTGCTTCAGTGCTAGACTGCTGCGACCTGGGCGGCTGTACAAGCACTTGGAAGGGCCACAAAGATGTTTTCGCCTTGCGGCACTCCCAAGAGGCGTGCGTGCCACCCTCATGTCGAGGCAGCATCCAGCGCATATCGGTCTGCTTTTGTACGGTACGAACACAAACATGTGCCGCAAGCACTGGTGACCACGGTTGAGAACGACATGGTCGATGACACATGGACCTCACTTGTTGTTTGTTGCCTGCTTGCCTCTGTGGGATTGCAGGCCAGAACCCTCAGTCCTCGCATGCGGTAGCCAAGCTGATCGTGGCAGCGCTCAAGGCTTAAGCTGTGATGCAGCATCGCGGCTGGTCAGTAACCATGACAGCAGACGGGCTGGAGCTGGAGGGCAGGCTGGCTGTGTCAGCTGCAGCACCAAGGCCCGCGCTGGCTACAGCGCCTCAGGGTGTGCATTGGCGCATGGGTGCATGGCGCAAAGCTGTGGCACCGGCCGGTGCTCGGCCCAATCTGCCTTATCAATTTCACTTGCAAGCTGAGCTGTTAAGGTTGGGGTCTGCCTTGTACTAAGCGTTGCTGGTCGTATCAGTGTGTGTCTTACCGGTCAACTGTTGAAGATAATGATGGGTTTGGTATGTCAGCACTTGATAGCAGGTGTGGAGTTTTGAACAGGTGTGATGGCGGCTGCAATGGCGGCTGGTGCGCTTGCGCAGCGCCATGAACATGATGCATCACAGCAGCAGCGCTAGGAGGTGCTGCATGATGACCTATAACGTAGGGTGCTGCGGTCGGGGCACCTGAGCTGCAACTGCGCTGTTATGGCAGCACCCCTGCTTATGCCTTCCACCACCTGTGATTGGGCTGGCTTTGGCGAACGTGGAGATTGTTGCTTAAACCATCACCCCACGAAGCCTTGTTTGTGGTGTTTACCTATGTGTTGCAAACATGGCTTGCACTGCATGCAGCTCAAGCGGAATGCCTCAATACTTGGTTTGCCTCTAGCTAAGCTAGGAACGCTTACTGAGTGTGTCATGTATCGTAATGTACCATACTGTACCGTACCGTGCATACTCAATTGTAAACTCGTTGATGACCACAAGCATCATTCGAAACGCCATGTGATGAAGCATGCACTGGGGCTGGAGTATGTACCTGTCGCGCCACACCTGCACATAAGAGTCAGGACTGCAGCCCGGGACACGAACACAACGACTCGTGCAGCGGATTGGGGATATACACATTCACGCATGGAAACGTGCGTGACGGCACAAATGTGGCTAGCACTGCCACAACACTACCACCGACGGTTGTGGAAAGGTTATGCAACATCAATATACCATAGCAAGCCTGTCTCGCCCAAAGCCAACGCGTAACGGCTCATTCTTATCGGCAGCATCGGAAGCATTATAGGCTGTCCATGGTGGAACAGATTCGCTAAGCTGCAACAGCCGCAACTGCATGTGCCCACATGCGAGAGTCGTATGATAGTGATAGTAATGGGTGCGCATGCGGCTGAACACGGTTGCCGTTTGCACATTTGTCTGTGTGGGAGGTGCTGCAGTTCCGGGCGAACGCCTTCAGCATTCCTTACGCGTATGCATGCTCCGACCTCCGTCTCTCCGACAGTGCGCCAAGCCACAGACATTGAGAACAAAATCGCGGGCCCTGCGAACCATTCGAGCACAGTGGAATGCATGACGCGCAGCCACTGCCATGCTGCAACCACTAATGAGGCTATACCCTATCCACCTTGCCTACGGTATCCATCTCCTACAAGCATAAAGCACCTGGAGTTTTGCAAGAACATGCAAGACAAGCAGGCGGTTGAGTATCGTGTTGGGAACCAAATAAACCAATCAACCTGTCATCCGCTGTCGCCGCCTGGGCTGCTCAGCCACTCTATGCGCCGCTGCAGGCTGAGCGCATACTGCTCCAGGGTGGGCAGCCCTGCCTCCACGCCTCCCCTGGCGGCTGCCTGCAGGTGCTGCCGCAGCGTGTTGCACAGCCACTGGTGGCGCTGCAGACATTCCAGTAACACACTGACCAATGCTGCTGGCCTTGCTTCCTCTGACTGCTGCCGACGCTGCTGTAGTACCTCCCGTCGCACTGATAAGCAGTGCGTGTGCATCTCGGCTGACAGCCTGGCGGCCTTGCTGGTGAGCTCGACCAGGCTTGACGCATGCAGCTGCAATGCAGTGCCCGTTTCACTGCAGGCACCGCTGCCGCTGCCAGCAACAACAGCAGAATCAGCAGCCGGACAAGTTGTTGTCACGGCTGCTGCTGCCACCAGCATGTCTTGCAGTGCTGCCTCAGATGCGTCTGACGCCTGCTGCAGCCGCCGGACAGGTTCAGCCGCATCAGCCGCTGGGCCGGTCAGGGGTGCGCTTGCCATGGCTACTAGCATTGCTGGTGCTGTTGCCGCTGCTGCTGGTGGTAGGATAGCTTGCACCGCAGGCGCAACGACTGCGATTGGCGATTGCGCAGCCGGCGGTAATGGCGCTGCCAGCAGTGCAGGCTTGAGTGGTGGCTGGGCAGCACCAGATGTGGGCGCCGGTCCTCCTGCCCCGGCTGCCCCAGCAGCAGCAACATCAGTGGCCGCTGCAGCCGCCTGCAGCGCGCGCAGGGGGCCATCCGAGTGGGCCGCCATCGCTGCTGCAAAATGACTGGTAGGCAGCTGTTGTTGTTGTAGTTGTTGTTGCTGTTGCTGCTGGCTCTGGCCTTCCCGGCGGCCTCCCATCAACGTGACTTCACTGCCGCTTGCCAGCCGCAGTGCACCATGCTCACCTGCAGGCGCTGCTAGCACCGCGCCTGTTGCAGCCGCCACAGCGTGCGCTGCCTGTGAGCTTGACACGTGGCACGCCTGCGTGCCGCCACCACCGCCGCCTCTGCCATCGGCACAGGCCCCACTTGCTTCCAAACCAGGTATTGCCGAGAGCCTGTGTACCTTGTGCGGCCGACCACCTGCACCCTCCACATCCTGCGGGTGCTTGCGCCGCTGCTGCCCGTCATGGTGGTGGCGGGGGGTATCAGCAGCAGCCTGCGCACCGCTCATTCGCCCCTGCATGCCCTGGCCTGGCTCAGAAGGGGTGTGGCCGGCGTTTGGGTCTTGACCGGGCGTAAGCGAGTCTGCGATGGGTGCGTGATGCCGCTGCAGCTTTGGGTGAGGCTGACTCGGCTGATCCGGCCGGGGCAGCGGCTGAGTAGCGGGTGGCGCAACGCTGAGCACCTTCTGCCGCTTTGCAGGCATGGCGGGGTGTGGTCGTGGGCGCCGAGTCTGCTGCTTCTTGTAAGCGCCATCCTGGTCACTGCCACCATCCTCGCTCATCGCTACCACAACCATCCTGCTGCCAGCCCTCCGGCCCCGGAATGCCACCCGAGCTTGCTGGTTGGCGGAATGGGTCCCACAACGCAGCAGGGCGGGATGCAGCTGCTCGTGGTGGTAGGGTAGGAAGTGCATTGCAGGAAGCGCAACTTTAGCCTCCGCTGCTGGTGTGTGCAGCAGGCTGCGCGCCTGCACCGCCGCCGCCGCAGCCCTGTTGGCAGCACCCCTAGTGTCGCGAGCAGCTTGCGTGTTAGGTCCGCCAGAAGCATGCAGCATGGCGGCTGCTGCTACCGCACTTTGCTGCTGAGGTGGCAGGCTAGGCCCAGGGGCTGTGGTGGCAATCAACACAAGCGCCTGCACTGTTGGCAGCGTGCCAGCGGTTTGCCCCTGCGACAGCCTTGCTGCTGCTGCTGCTGCTGCTGCACCAGCATCAGGTGTTGCATCTGAGGCTTCTGTCTTTACCTTACTATCTCCCTCCACACCTGCCAGCTGCTGCTGCTCGGCCTGCGCCTGGAACTGCTGCCACCTCCAACCACGCAGGTACGTTCCGCAAAGTTGGTCACGCGCTTCTATGGGTAAGCCGCTCAAGTGGACACCATAATTTGGAGCCTTACTCAGGTAGTGAACCATGCTGCAGTCATACAGCAGCCGCGGTTGGTGCAGCAGGCGGCCATCCAGCTGCAGCACTACCTTGACCTCCCGCACATCAGATAAGCCCGGTCCAACCCGCCACTCAGGGAACAGAGCGTTGCGATATGCCGAGCGCATGTATGGCCGCACCCTAGACTTGATGAGCTGCACCTGGTCGCTACCACCATCGCCATCAGCGGCGGGATGCGGCTCAGCGCCTGCATTCGCTGCAATGCCATCCGTGCTACTGGGGCGTGCACCATGAGGCGCAGTGGGAAGCGGCTCAGCCGACAACCCGATTGCTGCTGGTAACTCTGGTGTTGTTGTCTTGATTGGCGCCCCTGTCGCCGCCGCTGCAGTGGATACGGTGGATCTGCTGGCGGGGGGTGGTGGCAGCCTGGGTCCCGGTGCGGAGGTGGCAATCAGCACCAGCGCCTTCACTGAGTGATGCTCACTACCGGACGGTGCCTGTGAGGGCCCCCCTGCTGCTGCCGCTGCAGCTGATACTGCTGCTGGCGCATGCACCTGCTGCCACCTCCAACCACGTGCATACTTGCCACAAACCACGGCCTTGGCCAAGCCTGACTCGTACACATTGAAGTTAGATGCAATTTGCACCACGCGGCAGTCATACAGCAGCTGTGGTTGGTCCAGCAGGCGGCCATCCAGCTGCAGCATAAGCTTGGCATTCCGCGCTGTGCCGGGTCCGACCCAGTCCGGGAACAGAGCTCGAACAGTGCTTGCAGTCATGCACAACCTGCGCTTGCTGATTATGAGGGGTGCCTGCGCTGTCCCTGCAGGCACTGGTTGCGGCAGCGCTTGCGAAGATGCGGCTGTTGTTGCGATCAAGGCGACGCCGCCAGTGCCAGCGCCACCGCCACCGCCAGCCACAGCAGCTGCGGGGGGGCCCATGCAAGCGGTAACTCCACTTCTACCAGCACAACCACCAACAGGAGTAACAGCATCGTCAGCAGACGCAGCAGCAGCAGCACTGCCAGCCACTGCTGTTGGTCCAGCCCTGGCACGCGGTGCTGCCACGTCATCCACAAGGGCAGTGCCTGATGGGCTGATCTGCTGCTGCTGAGGCTGCTGCTGCAGGCTACGGCATTGTACATGGCCGTGACTAGGCATACCATTGCCCGTGTCAGAAGCACCGGCCAGCGTTCCAGGAGGATTTAACACGACTGCTGCTGCTGCTGCCGCAGTGCCAGCCGTGTTGTTTTCCGCCACATCATCATCATCATCAGCAGCAGTGAGTGATGCCCTGTATGCCGGAACATCATCATGCAGTGTCGTGCACTCCAGCGCCTGCATGCATTCACACATGCAGAAGCACACATGCCCACGACATGCAGTCCTCCAGTGTCTCATCTGGCAAAAATGCCTCATGCATGGACACGCGATCAACGCATTACAACCACCTTAATCGATGGCTTGCTGCACACAGTGTTGACTCGGAGTCGAAGTGCTACCATTTTCACCTAGAGGGGGGGAGGATCGGCCTCGGCTAGATACGGTAGCTCACAAACGCAAGTGCAACATGCAGGCATTGCGCCAAGTTCCGTGCACGCCATGATGATACCGTAGGTGCGTTGCCTCACAGCGCAGGCGCTTGTCAGGGCGTCCAACAGGTGCCGGACACTACGGACACCAGCAGGGGTGTCCACCCTGCCTGTCCCTCAGCCTCTCACCTGGCTGTCCCACGAGGCTGACGGAGCTGGACGCACAACGCGACCGCTGCGCTCCTCTGCAGCTGCCAGAAAGGCCTCACTAGCCTGGTCACCACCGCGCTCAGAGGCAACGATAAGGTCACCCGCCACGACGACAGGGGCCGCTGCCGAAGACTGAACTCTCCCTGTGTTGTGTTATAGAGCATGAGTGGAGGGAGGTAGGGGCAGCGCGATTGTGCCAGGCAGCCATTGCCCTGCTCAGTTTGGCAAGCCGACGGTTAGGGTTGACTACGGTTGTTTAGGGGTGTCCGGGTGAAACTAGTCAAGCTGCCCCGCTGCTATGCCTGAACACACTCACTGGTGTTTGCGGTCCCTGGCGCCTGCTTGCCGTTTGTCTTGCCAGGTGCCTGTGAGGCAGTGGAATGAGGTGGGCTACGTGGGCTGACAGCAATCCGACAGCAACAACGTTGTTGTGCAATGCTCACATAAGCCGTTTGTTTGCAATGCTCACACAAGCAAGTTTGTTTGCAATACGGCAGAGGACATGCTTGACAGAACTAGATCAGTTCGGTGACAGCCACGAGCCCTATTGTGCTAGCAGCATCCAACCATTGAGGCAGGCCGGGGCAGGCCTTGCAAGCAGGGTGGGACGCAGTTCCAGGGTAGATTGCAGGACCCCTGAGCTGAAAGCACCAATACAACTTGATGCCAAAAGCCTAAATGCAGGCACTTTAGCTGAGACCTCACCTCGATTGCTGGACTTCCTGCCGGCGAAACCAACTGCCAGACTTCCTGGCGGACTTCCCCGAGCGATGCTGCGTAGCTCAGCAAGTGCTTGCTGAGGAAGTGAGATTCAGGACACACGTCGTCCTACACAAGCAGAGATTAGCACATCAAGGGCTGGCTGGCCGGGCCTTAGCATGCAACAAACACGAAATCTGTGCGCCTTCACCAGACAACCGGAAACCCAAGTGAGCACGCGCGCAGCAAGTAAGCAGCACAACATACCTCATCGTCGCTTTCAATCACAATGGATTCCTGCTGGTGGCTTGCAGCCATTATGCTAACCAGGTTTGCGTCTATTTATTGACCCCCCTGCGTACCTGCGTGCGACCAACAACAGGCTGGCTGTGTAGCTACAGAAGCAAGACGTGAGCGAGTGCTGTGTGGTGTGGCCTTAGCGCTAAGCTGTTCACATAAGGATTTGACTGTCAAACACGCCCCGCCGGACAGTTGTGCAACCAACACACATGTTCGGTCTCGGCTGACTGAATCGTGCCGAACGTTTCACAATTGAAATACAATTGAAGCTGACACAATTGCCATAAGGAATTGATGCACAAAGCTCGGTACTGCTTGATGCTAGCCCTTCATTCCTCACTTCGCACCGGCCCGGCCGGAGACGCTTCCTGCTCCTGCCGGAGCGCTCCTCCGTGTGGGTACGGCGGTCCGACGTGCAGCCTAGGGGGCCAGAGGGCTCAGCGCCAAACACAACAACGACAGCGACAGTGCAGTGTCTATCCCAGAGCTCTGCCTTCATACAGCCTCTGCATGTCGTTTCTCTCCTCTGACAGTGTGCTGAGGTTGCCGCAGTATATGCATGGTGGTTTGTCAGCCGTCAAATTGCAAGGATTGCTCCTGCAGCATGCACGATGCATGCCGCGCTGCATTACACGTTGATTGGCCTGGCGTCAAGGAATTCAACGTTTGGAACGCCTCCACGGCGACTCAGTGTTGCCACTGGCTGGCTGGCTCCCAGTCCCAGTCCCAGCCAGCCCCTACATCACCGTTTGTTGACCGACAACAGGCGGCGGCGTCTTTGCTGCATCGTGTGACTTGTGCGCATATGCACTCCGCAACGATTGCACCACGACGGTGCTATACAGCAGCGTGGATGGCGGTACAATGCGTGCATCCGCCTGCCTGTGCGCTCGCGGCTGCGTGGCTGCCACCCCAGCATTCATGCGTGTACTTACGTGTTTGCACAGCAATCATCCTGCTCATGACATGCGCTGGCGTCTGGCACATCCTGCCAGACTGCGTGCATCGCTGTCTATGTACAAAAGCAGCTGATGTTGCGTAAACACGTCAGAGCACAGTCTCCGCCATGGTACAAAGCGTGCACAAGTGCTTTGGACAGTTTGTTGGCGCGCCTGCCTCAATCATCCCCTCACCAGACAACACCCACACAACGAGCACACGTCTTACCACTGCCGCTGGCGTCCATTTCCTTTGCTCCCATGCCGCGCCCTGTTGCCTGCGCATAAGGGCGTTGTCCGTACGTGTGCATGCGCCGAGGTACAGTTGCCCCAAATCAACTGGTGACATTCAACAACCGTGCCCCGGTCACCTAGTGCGTGGTGACAAACTGTGTGCTCAGCTCAGGGCTGGAGGAATGCACCACATGCAGCATGGTGGTGCTCTCGACTACAGTGTTCACGCTTTCACGGTTATCCCCACCGCGTCCACCTGCCTCCGCACATGGTGAGGGATCGGGTGAGACCAAGTCTCACACGCACATGCAGGCACCTTTCCCCATATATCAATATATGCTTAACGTTGTAGGCACACAGCGGTGTACCTGGTCCGATCATGCAGGGCCTTGATAAGCTCGCTGGCCTGGGGAATGATCAACATTGGCATGTCGGTTGGGCCTGGATACCTCAAGGACCTCGGCATGGGTACTGGCCTACAAGAGGCCTTCCATAAGCGACTATAAGTGCAGCCCAGTTAATCCTAACAACCATTACGCAGAAACGCACCTGTTGGTCAGCCTCCTATTTGGGCACGATGCCAAAGGTGACACTTTTGCGTGCGTTGCCGGCCTTTGGCTTTCCTTCCGCCTGGACCCTGCTGTGCTTCTAGAGGCCCAACATGCTGCTTGCTATGTATGGTGCAGATCCTTGTGGTAGCCACGTCGTGGGACAAGCTTGGCGAAACGGACGAGCCGACGGGATGCTGGTCAGGATGTTATGCTTGCTGGCGCGTTAGCGATGTGCACTGTGCACCGTGCTGCTACGTGCAGCACTGACCAACAGGAGAGTCCACAGTTGAGCACGCTGACACTTCATTCTGTATTTCCACAACAGCCAATGTGCCTTGCTCACAACACTGTATTTTCCGGGCAGGGCGGAGGAAATCATGGCACCTTTGGCACTGTTTAAGTCTGAGGGTTTTGAGACTACAGTTGCCTCGATTAAGGGAGGAGAAATCCCAATGGACGAAGCGAGCTTGAACCCGCCCTACCTTACAAAAGTCGTCGAGGACTACTTGCTGGATGGTGAGTGCCCTGAAGTTGACGTGTAGCACAGCAGCTGGTACCATGCAGCGTGTTTTTGCAAGGCTCGCATGACAGGCTTGCTGCGGACAAGCGTGCAGCATTTTTCGTGCGCAAGGACGGTGAGACGATCCGTCAGTTGGTCCATCGCAACGCTCATCATATGCTGACCCAGCGACTAAATTGGTAGCTGGTATGCTGGTGAGACGTTCGGATCGGTCGCCAGCAATGGCATGCACACAACCTTCTGCTGGCGGGGGGGCGGTATGGGCGCGTGTGACGCACCTGTTGAGCGCACGCCCCATACTCGCCAAGACTCTGGCCCATCAGAATCACTCCTTGGCATGGTGCTGACCATCCGTGCGCATGCTGTTGTGTTCTGTGCACGTGTGTCTGCCTCTGCTGTGCGCCGATACGCCCCTTGCCAATCCCACGGTCCCGCGCGACTCCTGGGACAGACGAGGCGATGAAGGTGCGCTGTAATGTGATTGTCACACGTCAAGAGCATGCAGACACTGCTTCATGTCCTGTCCGTGGCACATATGCCGTCGGCAGGGGGTGCTGCGCATTCCCTGCCAGCGCGGGGCCAGAGTGATTGATGTCGCATGCGGGGCCAGAGTGATTGATGTCGCATGCGGGGGCCTTGGAAGCCATTAGGGGATCGCCTGGTGCTCATGGATGCACTCAATGACTGTGCGTTGTGAGCAAAGTGTCAGTGTGTTGCACTGTCGCCGCTCGTGCAAGGTCTTGATGTTGCGCCGCACTGCTGACATGTACCCCACAGGCGATCTTCGAGTCCATTCCGGTTGATGGCCTCAAGGCAGACGATTTCGACGCTGTGTTCTGCCCGGGCGGCCACGGCACGTGCTGGGTAAGCTTTATGCGCGAGACTTGATTGCTCAAACGATTTTATGCATGCATCAAGGCTGGCCCGCACCAACCATGGGCATCTGAAGCTTGCGGCACCCGCTGCTTGTGTTGTGAGTGACAACTCCACGCGAGGCACACTCCATGCGTGGATGAATGCATCAAGCAGCTCTAGTACTACTACTGGGCGCAACTGATGCCATCGCCTTGGGGGCCGCCGCTGTGTTGGGCCGGTGCGCTGCTGCCCGCAGGACTTCCCCAACAACCCTGTGCTTGGGAAGCTACTGGAGGACTTCCACGCGCAGGGCAAGGTCATCGGCGCGGTCTGCCACGGGCCTATGGCGCTGGTGGGCGTGAACGACAAGGATGGCAAGCCCATCGTGGCGGGCAAGAAGGTGAGGAGGGAGGCACTCGCTGCTTGTTGTTGCGACCCGCGTCGTACAAACTTGCACCCCGCCCTGCGGTTCACTGTGAAAGAGCGTGCGGATCTTGATGCTCGTTTCCATCTTGGCAAGTCCATGATGTTGGTCATTGCGACCGTCCTGCCCTCCCTGGTGCCCCTGCCTGCCTGCCCTGCGCTGCATGCAGGTGACGGCGTTCACCGATAAGGAGGAATATGCCGTGGCGAAGGAAACGGTGGTTCCGTTCATGCTGGAGGCAAAACTCAAGTAAGCCCGTCTCTCAGGATGTGTGCAGCACAGCCATTTGCGCGCCGGCTGCCGCATTCCAGCATCGCATGAGCTTCATATTGTTCCATCACCCACCCATGCTGACTTCATTGCAGCGTCAAACTTCACGGTACAATAGCAGCAGCAGCAGCAACGTATTATTCCATGCCGCTGTGATGCGCTCGGCCCAAGACCGAGATGAGTTGCATGAATTAGTACATCGTCATGGACTGGCTGGGCATGACCCCTGATGCCATCGGGTTGCATGTTTGTGGCTTGGCGGTGGGGCGCATGCCTTCAAAGCCGCCAACGCCTGTGACCCCTTCGTAAAGGCAATTACAAATGCCGGCAAGGCACCGCGTCCTCCAGCGATCATAACGGCGCGCGTCACAATCGGCCCGAGGCTCAACACGCCGTGTGTATCGCCACACGCGCATTGCCATTAGCATGTATGCATGTACGTGCGCAGGGAGCTGGGTGCTGTCTTTGAGGCCAAGGCCAACTGGACGGAGCATGCAGTCATTGACGGCAAGCTTGTCACAGGTGAGTTCCCCGCACAGCATTGCACATTTGCACCTGCATGCAGCAGGCTTGCCTGAATGCCTGACAGTGTCTCTTGGGCAGGCGATGAGGGTCCAGTCCCACGGTTACTTTAAGCAATTGAAGAGTGACAAGGCCAGGGCAAGGCTGACAATTTCCCCATGCATTTGTGCACCCTGAGGTTGCACCGTGCCAGCCATGGGCACAACAGCCTGGGGCACGACGCACGACACCTGTCGTGCGCCTGTCGCATTCCCGTCAACAACCTTGACGAATTGACTTGCATCTGGCAGTGGTCAATGTGTTGCGTTATTCCTTACTGCCCTTATGCTGATTGCAGGCCAGAACCCTCAGTCCTCGCATGCAGTCGCCAAGCTGATCGTGGCGGCGCTCAAGGCCTGACTGGGGCTGACGCCGCTGCGCACCTCGGGCTTTGCAGCATTGCAGCAGCAGCTCGATTCGATCGCAGCGGGGGCGGTCGGCCGTCAACACTCCGGACCACACCACCATCGCCACCATCACGCCTATGCGCATGCGGCAGCGCACCTGCAGCAGCAACAGCAACAGCAACAGCAGCAGCAGCAGCAGCGGCGGCGGCCTCTTTGTCCTGACCCCCACCAGCACACACGGATGATGCCGCTGCAGGCTCAGGGGCCTGGTGGGGGCGGCATGACCCGGGAGTTGAGAGGGTACAGAGCAGGCGGCAGAAGCGCTGGTGGCGCTGCTGACGGCGGCAGCGGAAGCAGCATCGCAGGCCTTGGCGAGATACCTGGGTGTACAGGGTATAGCAGCGTGACTGAGCTGACCGCCAGCGGGCATGGCATTGCAAATTTCTCAGGGAGCACAGGTTCAGATCCGGCCAGCGTCTTTCACCATGATAGAGACGATGGCGATGATGCAGAAATGACTGACAGCTGCGAGCCGGACGTGCCAGCTGCTGCTGCTGCTGGCGCTGGTTCCCATGACGCGAGCTGGCAGCAGCAGCAACAGCAGCAGGAGCTCTACGCAATGCAGGGTAATCCATGGACGCAGCAGCCACAGCAGCAGCACCCGCAGCACCAGCAGCAGCATGCGCAAATGCTGCAGCAGCCTGTCGCATTCGCACCTGCGTCAGGTGTGGCGTATGTGCAGCGCTACCATCACCATCATCAACACTCCTTCTGAGGTGGCCCAGCCGCCTGCAGTTTTGGCCTACCTACATGATGACTGACACGTCCTGCGCATGTCTGCCCTTAGCAAAACGGTGTCAGCGTCGCTCTCGATGTCAACAGCTGATACGGGAACATGGATTGATCGGTTTGCGTACGATAGCCAATCTCGAGTCCGCCGTCGCTGGTTAGCGTTGCGGATGCACGCGTTCCAGCCACGCAAGTGCATGTCATGTGAGTGGAGATTATGGCAACGGCTGGGCGAACATGCCACAGCTCACAAGGAGCTGCTTTGCGGCTTTGCCTCTCACCCCTCACCTGTTTGAGAGCCTTGCAGGCACTATGCTGTGCTTAGCTACCGTATCACATGGGTTGGGCCTGGTGTTTTTGCAGTGTACTTGCGTTCATTGTGCATGGACCATCAACCAGTAGGATGTTTGCTTGGCCGGCTGTTGGCCGCATAAGTGCTTGTTGATACGTTGGCTGCCTGCAAGTCAGCATTTGCTTGGCATTGCCTTGCACGACTTACGCGCTCGGCAGCGTGTGCCGTCCGTACACCTCAAGCAATGATTTCGGGATGCTACTAAAGACGCCGCCTGCATCGCCTGCATGACACAAGGTAAACTCCGGGAACTTGTGATCATTGACCCGTAGTGGGTGCATGCTGTGCAGGCAGCATCGGCTGCTGCTGTACACGTGGTGCGTGTGAGTGTGCGCACCATCATAACTGGTGAGGTTGCATCGCTGATGCAGTAACATGCGTTGGTGAACAATCGTACACTAACACGGCGTCACGACCACGTCAACATCGCATCACCATGATCGCCCCCCTCATCCGTGTATGGCCTGATCGGCCAAGTGATGTTAACTGTAAAGTCAATCAATCAGGGAATGACTCTTGCGGCTGGGTACAAGAAGAGCCTGGAGTTTGACTCCTGGCTGGTTGGCACTGCGGCCAACAGGTACGCACACCCGCCGCCCCGCCCGGGACACCCAGAACATATGCAGCCTGCCGGCAATAACCTCGGCTCCCACCTTCCTTCCTGGGTGTGGAAGCACTGGCCAGCCCGCGTCCACTGTGTGTGCGGCCGCGTGCTGGTGGCACCTGGTTCTCGAGTTCCGGCCCGCCAACCACTGTATGCTTGCACGCGTGTGCATGCTGTGTGCATGTGCATGCGTGTATTGGTGAAAGGTGAGCACAATGTCAATCGCACAGCAACGGTGTGCTTATCGTGAGCAAGCCTGCAACAATGCCGTATTGCACAGGTCGTTGATGATAAGGTGCTACAGCCATCATCGCAGTCAACACCGGTATTGCAGTACGTTGCCCGATATTAACTGCTACTACTCCAGTAGGGCCAGGCCGAGGCACGGCACAGGGCGCATATACTCATCGGGACACTGGCGTAGATACTGTTCTAGGGTTAGTCACACGGCTGAGGCCGGTGCGCACAATGAGCGAGGGTGGCGGGGAGTGTGGCGACGGAAAGGCGCAGAGGAAAAAGGATGAGCGGCAAGCGGCTGCACCCTCACCAGGTCAGCATGGGATGTGCCTGGCTATGGTTTCAAGTTATTGTTGATGGAGGACAGCTGCTTTCAGAGGCTGCTCTGCTACGGCCTTGCAGTGGGCCCCAACGCACAATTCACAACCGCATCCTCCTCGCTTGCGCTTCGTGCAGGTGTCAGCCGTGACAGCATAGAACGCATGCCCTCAAGAGCTTCTGATACATCGTATGTGGGAACCACCAGCAACCGCACGCCCGGAGGAGGAGCTTTGCAAGGTCCTCCGCAAGCTTTACAGCAGCGGTGAGTCTTTGTGGGTGGCGTGAATGCACCTGTCAACTTGCCATGCACTGCTTATCATCCTTCCTGAGCACCCTCCACCTTGTATGCGCTTGTCCCTGACAGGCTGCATTGCACTAACTGCAATTGCACCTTGTGGGTTTGTTTTTTGTGAACTTCAGTCGCTCGCCCGAAGCTGCCACTGTAACTTCAGCAGCGAACAGAGGTCCAGGTCCGAACCCAGCACTGTTGTTTAGTCCCAGCATACCAAGGCAGCCAGTTGTCAGTACCTATGCTGATGAGGGCAGCGACAGCGACGACAGCAGCAGCGACGACGGCGCTTCCCATCACTCGGTGGCGGTCCATGCCGCTGGGAAGCTTGGCAGCAGCTGGCCCAAAACTGGGGCAACACAGGCAAATGGCAACTCTCCGACCGCCAGTGTTGCTGGTGCTCCAGTAGTCGTTAGCACCGACACCTTGCCTCTGGCCACCCAGCAATACGTGCAAGCCTGGGCTGGCATGGCTGCCGACCCATTTGCAGCCCAGCAACTGCAGCAGCATCAGCACCAGAAGCCTGCGGGCGTGCCTAGCTCATCACCACGCGTTCAAACTATGACATTGACGGCAATGCCCACCACGACCGCCGCAACGCTCGAAGCCTCGCTCCGCTCGGCGCTGGAGGCCCAGGCCTCTGCCGCGCTCGCGAATGCTGCCTCCCTTAAGCAGCATGGCGCAGCGGCCTCTCCTGCTGTGAACTTTGCCCTCCCAGGAGTCCAGCCTGCGGCAGCTGTCGCTGCTCCTGCTGCTGCCGAGAACGTTGGCAAGGACGCGCATGCGGCAGCGCCGCAAGGTCCCGCCGGGGTCCTCGACGAACACGACCTCAACTTGTTTCCTGCTGAGGAGGAGGTCAGTTGCATGCATCACATCTGCGCATGCTTGCGTGACCGCTCGTCACGCAGCGCCTGTTGCACGCCATGCGGGGCTGCTGCATTTGTGCATTGACAGATGCATGCGCCTGCGCTGCATGCGCAACGCATGCACGCAGTGGCATCGATGCATTGTGCATGCATGCAGTGATCGCGGGGTATGCAACCAACGCTCTCACTCGCATGTTAAGACTTTGGTGTCTTGCTTGACTTGTGGGGCAGAGCCACAGGCTATATCTACCCGTGTAACATCTCCCACCCGCATGGAGCCTGCACCGCAAGTCCGTGCTTGTATCTTCGCTCTCTGAACTGAGCTGTACTGCACACACGCTGTACACATCAACGAATCAAGCTGTACAATACACCGCATCACATACAACTATACAAGTGTACCACGTGTGCTGCAGGATGACGACGAATTCGGGGGCGCAGATGATAGCGATGAGCGCCGGCGCCGCCGCTGGTACCGCCGCCCGCGTGTGGTGGTGTTCATCGTTTTGATAGCCATCAGCTTTGGGCTGCTAGTGACCGGGCTGTTGCTGCAGCATTTCGCAACGTCGGTGAGGATGTCCTGGATGGAGTGGTGGTGCAGTGTGCGTCATGCGTGTCCGCATGCTGATGAGGCGGATGTGTAGCAAGCATTGCCTGCCCGAGTGCGAACAAGCCTGGACGAGGAGCATGTGATGAATTTTGAGCCAATGCATCATGTTGCAGATCGCGTTGTGTCATGTTCATATTGCGCACACGGCGATGTATGAATGTATTGCATGAAAGGTACACGTGCCATTTGTGACCTGGGCGCGCCTGCTGCAAGCCCACTCAACTGCCCTGTGAATGGCTGTGATGCAACGCATCTCCTCGTACCCCCTTCAGGGGCAGTCCGCCAACGCGTTCCGCTGGTTCTACTTTACGAGCGCGATTGTGCCGCTGTGGTACGCTATCAGCTTCGGAGTGGACCAGGCGGCAAAGATCTTGGAGGTGAGCGTGTTGAGCGAGTGTGTTGGGTGTGTTGGGTGAGTGCGGTGGAGGAACGTGTGGTGTGTTTGAGTTGCGTTCGTATTGTGTTTGTGTTGCGTTTGATCGGATTAGTCATTACGGGGGTGGACAGTCGGCGGCCCACCGTGTACACCAGCTCACACTGCAGTGTGCAGGGGGCGGGCTGAGGAGCCTCCCAGCTGCAGCAGTGCAAGCATGTTCAGGTCAACACTGGCCGCTGGACATGTTACGATTGAGCATGTGCAGTGTTTCCAAATGGCAGTTACTGCAAACCCTTTCAATGTGTGTTGTTTGTGCCTGCGTATGTGCCTGACTATGTGCCTGCGCGTGTGTGCATGTCCAATTTTACGCAGTGGTACTTCTTCAGAGATCATCTGTACTACCTGACAAACCTCAATGTGAGCGACGTTCAGCTGCAGCATACACGGCCCAGGGCAGCTGCGTAGCTTAGGCTGGTGGTTCACTTACAGCTACAAGCGCGCGCTGCAGTGTGGTATGCTCCAAAACAGTGTGGAAGGTCAACATGTGCGTGCTGCCCATGGGCCTTTGCATGGGCCTGATGCTATGGGTCTGAAGTCAGCTGATCGAGGCATCCCTGTCAGTGCGTGTGCTGCTGCGGTCTCAACGCACTGATTCGTGCGGATGGCGTGTGTGTGTGCAGGTGCACACCGCCCGGCTCCTTCTGCTCTTTGCGCTGCTGCCCTGGTACCAAACCTGCTTCAGGTGCGTGAGGGCCCACACGCCTCCCCCCCCCCCCCCCCCGCCCCGCCC